>JAAGEH010001285.1:0-16829 GCA_011751065.1 Lasiurus cinereus
TTGAATGTTTTTGAATAGTCTGAGGAGGATAGGTTTTAATTCTTCCTGAATGTTTGGTAAAACTCTCCTGTGTAGCCATCTGGACTCGGGCTTTTATTTGCTGGAAGCTTTTTGATTACTGCTACAATTTCTTCCATAGTTGTTGGACTATTGAGTTGTTTGGCTTCCTGCTCAATGAGTTTTGGAAGGTTATATTTTTCTAGGAAAATGTCCATTTCTTGCAGGTTGTCCAATTTGTTGGAATAGAGTTGTTCATAATATTTGTTATCAGTCCTTTGTATTTCCACAGGGTCTGTTGTTATTACTCCTCTTTCATTTCTGATATTGTTTATTTGGGTCTTCTCTCTTTGCTTCTTGGTGAGCCTGGCTAGAGGTCCATCAATGTTGTTTATCCTTTCAAAGAACCAGCTCTTTGTTTTGTTGATCTTTTGAATTGTTTATTTGGTCTCCCTGTTGTTTATCTCTGCTCTGATCTTCACTATTTCCTTCCTTCTGAGTACACTGGGCTTTGCTTGTTGCTCACGTTCTAGCTTTTTGAGTTGTAGGTTTAGGTGATTTATTACCATTATTTCCTGTTTTTTGCAGTAGGCTTGTAGGGCTATGAACTTCCCTCTCAAGACTGCTTTCACTGTGTCCCATAACTTTTGTATTGTTGTGTTGTTGTTGTCATTTGTTGCCATGATGTTTTTTTATTTCTTCCTTGATCTCTATGGTGACCCAGTTCTTGTTTAAAAGCATGCTGTTTAGTCTCCTTGTGTTTGATTTCTTTCTATTGTTTTTATTATAGTTGATTTCCAGTTTTATGCCACTGTGGTCTGAGAAAATGCTTGATATGATTTCTATCTTCTTGAATTTGAAGAGACTTTTCTTATGACCCAACATATGATCTATCTTTGAAAATGACCCATGTGCACTGGAGAAGAATGTATATTCTGTGGCTTTGGGGTGAAATGTTCTGAAGATGTCAAATAATTCCATCTGGTCTAGTGAGTCATTTAGGATTGATATTTCTTTGCTGATTTTTTGTTTAGAGGATTTGTCCAATGGTGACAGTGGGGTATTAAATTCTCCTACTATGATTGTATTGCTGTCAATCTCTCCCTTAATATCCTTCAAGAAGTTTTTTATGTATTTAGGTGCTCCTATATTGGGTGCATATATGTTTACCAGAGTTATTTCTTCTTGTTGGATTGTTCCCTTTAGTATTATGAAGTGGCCTTCTTTATCTCTTGTTATGTCCTTCACTTTGAGATCTAATTTGTCAGATATAAGTATTGCAACCCCAGCTTTTTTTTCATTTCCATTTGCCTGAAGTACCATGTTCCATCCCTTCACCCTCAATCTGTGTGCGTCTCTTTTCCTGAGGTGGGTTTCTTGCAGACAGCAGATATATGGATCATGTTTTCTTATCCAATCGGTTACCCTATGTCTTTTGATTGGAGCATTTAATCCATTTACATTTAAAGTTATTATTGATAAGTACTTATCTGTTGCCATTTTTAGTCCTTACCCCCAAGTTGCTTCTTCGCTTCCTCTTCCTTTTTATTACAGCAGACCTTTTAACATTTCTTGCATTGCTGCTTTGGTGGTAATATATTCCCTTAGTCCTTTTTTGTTTGTGAAGCTTTTGATTTCACCTTCAATTTTGATTGAGAGTCTTGCAGGGTACAGTATTCTTGGATTCAGACCCTTCCTTTGCATGACTTTGTATATTTCATTCCATTCTCTTCTGGCCTGACGAGTTTCTGTTGAGAAGTCAGTAGCTAGTCTTATGGGGGGTTCCTTTGTAGGTAACTTTCTGTTTCTCTCTGGCTGCTTTTAAGATTCTTACTTTCTCGTCGGTGTTTGTCAATTTAATTATAATGTGCCTCGGTGTCGGTTTGTTGGGGTTCATTTTGCTTGGGACTCTGTGAGCTTCTTGGATTTGGGTGGGTTTTTTCTTTTCTATATTGGGGAAATTTTCTGTCATTATTTCTTCAAACATGTTCTCTAATCCTTGTTCAGTTTCCACTCTTTCTGGAACCCCAATTATGCGGATGTTATTTTGTTTCATGTTATCCCAAAGTTCCCTTAGACTCTCCTCTTGCTTTTTAACTTTTTTTTCTAGAAGCTGCTGTACTTGGGTATTTTTTCCTACCGTGTCTTCTAGCTCACTGATGCGGTCCTCTGCTTATTCTAGTCTACTTTTGATGCTTTCTATTGAGTTCTTTATAGCAGTGATGTCATTATTCATTTCTTCTTGTTTATTCTGCACCTCCTCTAGTTTCTTCTGCATTTCTTCTTTATGCTTCTTCACCTCCTCTAGGTTCTTATTCATTACCTCTTGGCTCTTACTCATATTGTCAAATTTGTCTTCCATTCTTTTCAACCACATTATGATAATTTCTCTGAACTCTTTCTCTGGTAGGCTTATTTGTGGTTCTATTTCGTTTACTTCCTTTTCTGGTGAAACCTGCCTTTCTGTATTTTGTGAGCTGTTTCTTTTTCTGCCCATGGTCTTTCTTCTCTGGGTGTCTAGTTATATAGTGCTCTCTCCTACATTGATTGAAAGGCACAAACTACAACACGACCAGGTACAGCACACAAGGCACTGAGTAGAAATGTATTCAAGATGTTAATAATCACAAATAAGGTGACCACCAATGCAGGACAAATTAGGGGTAAATAGAGAAAGAAGAAGAGGAAAATGAGGAAGAAAGAAAATAAAGAAGTGCCAAAATCAAATTGGGAGAGTGAGAAAAAAAAGATAAATAAATGAACAATAAAATAAAACAATATAAGAAAATAAAAAGGAGAAAAAGGAGAAGGAAAGAGGAAGAGAAAAAAGTCAGAGAGAAAAGAAAGTGTATAAGAGAGAAAAGAGGAACAATATATAGATGTCAGGAGACAACTTCAACGGAACAGTCACTAATCCCAATAAAGGCCAGCAACCAGTACCTAGAGATTGATGCAAATTGCAAATAGCAACTGGTATCGAGGGAGATGAGGGAAAAGAGAGGTAGAAAACAAAGCAAGCAAAAAGCAAAATAAAACAAGTAGAATAAACTAAAGCAATCTCTCAAAAAAATTTTCAAAAAACGATATAATCACTTTTCAGGCAAATAGCAACAAAAGCACATAGAGAAAAAACAACTTTTTGGCTATTGAAGACAAGAGGGGAGAGGTTTTTGTGGACTTGTAGTAGGGGATTTGAAATTAGATATATAAATGGGGTGAAATTTTAACCAGGTAAAGAGAAAAATAGGGAGAATCTAAAGTTGGAAAAAGGAAAGAAAAACAAGACAGCAAAATGGGGAAAGTTAGGAGGAAAGTGTTGGCATAAAGGTGGAGTTGAGTTGGAGTAAAATTATGCTAAAGGGAAGATGAAAATAGAATGTAGAACTCTAATCCCGAAATAAAATAAAGAGAAAACAAAATGACACTTTTTTTTTCCAAAAACGGTAAATTACTAGTAGTAATTAATAATACTAGTTTAAAACAAAAATGTAATAATTATAAAGGTAAAATCAATTGAGGCAGAAAGAAAAAAAAATATTCTTTTAATTAAATTATGTGAAAATGAAAAATAAAGAATTAAAAATGTAAAAAAAAGGAAAAAAAAAGAGGAAAAATAGAATGGTCCTTCATTTCCACTATTATTCTGCTTGGCACTCCTGTTTCCCAGTAGGGGAGGTATTGCAGTTCCCTGTGTTCCCCTCTTGGTGTTTTAATCTCTTTATTCTCTTGTGGTTATGCGAGAGTCAATTTGTGTGTCATCCATTGGGTGGCAGTGTTTCGGAATTGATCTCTGAGACAAAGCACAGGACCTCTCTAGGCTGTGCTCTGATCCTGCTACTCTGTGGTTCCCAAAACCAGTTTGTGTGGTTTTGCAGCCTGGACACTGCAATAACTCCCAGGTTGTCCCTCTGCCCCAGAGAAAAAGAAAAAGAAAAAGAAAAAGAAAAAAAGAGTCGTTTTCCAGAGCTCTCCTCTGTCAACAGCTCAGAGGGTCTGCCTTCACACTCAGGGATAACGCCCTTACCACCTCTGCGGACCTCTCCAGAGGCAGCTTTCCTGTAGCCCGGCTCCCACAGTGTCCCCGTCTCTGCCCTGGGGGGGGGTAGGAGACCGCACCCTGGCCCAGGCAAAATCTGACCCTTCCGCGCGCCCGCGCGTGCGCCCTGTGGATCTCTGAATCCTCTGCCTGCGCGTCTGTGCCGCCTGGGAAGCCGCGCTCTGGGTCCTGGCTGCTCTGTGGGTGCCTCCGTCAGCCGCAGCTTTCAGACCTTCGGCAGACATCCACCTCCCCCTTAAGTCAGGCGCAATCTGACCTTTCCGTGTGCTCTGTGGATCTCTGATTCCGCCAAGTGTCTGTGCCGATTAGAGAGCAGAGTTCTGGGTCCCCGGGTTCCTGGCTGCTCGATGGGTGCCCAGCCGAAGGCTTCAGACCGTCACAGACCTCCACCGCCCACTGCAAGATGGCTCGGGCTCCGCGTTCGCGCTGGTGGCTCCGGCGGACAAAAACCCCGTGGCAGTGGGGCTGCCTGGCCGGGAGAGCCCCTTCCAGCAGTTCCCCGCCTTTCCCTGGAGGACAACTGACTCCTAGCTTGCCAACAAACACTCCCAATGCAACTCTCAGCCGCTCTCTCTCCCTCTGCCCAGCGACAAAGCTCCAGACGCGTCCGTCTACTCCGCCGCCATTTTCTCCTCTATTCTACCAACAATTTTAGATTACCCTGTAAATATTAGTGGAACGGTTTATTTGCATTCTTGAGTAGGCACTGAGCATGCCTAGTGCTAGGCTGAATTTAGATATAGGGCAGGTGCTGTCAGCAAGTTTCTGTTACCTGGGTCCTAATCTGAGCTGGGCCAAATCTCTGTCTGTTACCTGGGTCCCAATCTGTGCTGAGTGTAGGAAGCGAAGTAGTCATAGGGGCAGGAGACCTCCCTTAGAAGGGATGAGGGTTCAGACACCTGCAAGGTTGAGGGGGGATGAGGGTCTGTGCCCCAACTCTGTTGACCCCCAATTCTCTCCTGAAGGCTCCTCTGAGACTGTGCCTGTCTTAGGTTGTTGCTTTCTTCAGGAATCTTACCTGTCTCTGGCTAACCAATCATCCTCCAGGGCCATGCAGGGTGTTGTGAGGTTCAGTTCTGTCTCCATGGTAGCCTGTGCCCCCATGGCCTCCATGTCCAGCACCTGCCTTGGGAAACCCTCACCTGCTGGTGGGGCCCTGGCACTGATCACATATCTCAGGGAATTCAGGTTCCTTCTCCAAGGAGGGCCTAGCTCACACCATTTGGCGAGAAACAGATCCATTATACCAGCCACCTCAAGGCTTCGACCTCAGTGTGAATAGAAAGCTCTGGCTACAGCTGAGGGCAATTGAACTGTGAGAAGAGGGTCCCTCTTGGCAAAAGAGGTAAGAGGGGCCAGTATAAAATGCTCAAGTGCTTTCTCAGTGCCTTAATTCCTTCCGAAAGGGATTAAATCCTTTCATGTCTTTTTTAAATTGCTGCTAAACATTCTAAGAATTAGTTTGTATGTTTGTTTGGGATAGTTATACAATATGCTGTTGTGAAATATCAAAAATTGAATGACATTGTAAAATAATATCATGTAAGGATATTCTTTGCTCTAGGCCATGGCAATTCAATTTCAAACTGGCCGTCAATTTCTTTTTGTAACTTTATATATAAACTTTTTCAGGGAGGCAAAAGCATAGATTACTTAGCTTAACTCAAGAGGCCAAATATATTGAGTTTCAATTACAATCCTTACAACATTTGAAGGAAACTTCTCTTTATTTCCTTCCAAAATGATTTTCATGCTACAGAGTTTCATTTAAAAATCTGTAACATGAAACAATTTCTCTTAAGGTTATGGTGGCCACTGTATGAATTAGATTTAATGTTTTATTATAATATTTTTAAAATTTTTTACGTGTCCTTATTCTGCCATTACCCCCCCCATTCCCTCTCATGCCCCACCCCCTATTGTCTGTGTCCAATGATTATGCTTATATGCATGTACTAAAGTCCCTCTGTTGATCTCTCCCCCTTACTCCCACCAACTCCACCTTCGCCGAGGTTTAATGTTTTGATCGACATTTCTCATTCTCCATATCTGTTCTTGATCATCAGTCTATGTCATTCATTATATTCCACAGATGAATGAGATCAAGTGATATTTATCTTTATCTGCTTGGCTTATTTAACTAAGCATAATACTTTCCATCTCCACCCCTGTTGTTGCAAATGATAGAAGCTCCTTCTTTTTTACCACAGCATAGTATTCCATAGTGTAGATGTACCACAGTTTTTTAATCCATTCATCATTTTATGGGCATTTAGGCTGTTTCCAAATCATAGCTATGGTGAAGTGTGCTGCTATGAACATAGGAGTTTCTAGTTTCTGATTGGAGTTTCTAGTTTCTTGGGATATAACCTAGAAGTGGGATCACTGGGTCAATGGGAGTTCCATTTTTTTTTTTTGAGGAAACTCTATAGTGTTCTCCACAGTGTCTGCACCAGTCTGCATTCCCTCCAGCAGTGCATGAGGGTTCCTTTTTCTCTGCATCCTCATCAACACTTGTTGTTTGTTGATTTGTTGATAATAGCCATTTTGACAAGTGTGAGATATACCGAATTGTTGTTTTGATTTGCATCTTTCTGATGATTAGTGACTTTGAGCAGGTTTTCATATGTCTCTTGGCCTTCCTTCTGTCTTCTTTCAAGAAGTGACTATTTAGATCAGTTGCCCATTTTTTGATTGGGTTCTTTATCTTCTTTTTGTGAAGTTGTATGAGTTCTCTGTAAATGTTGGAGATTAAACCCTTATCGTTGATATAATTGGCAAATATGTTCTCCCATGCAGTGGCTTTCTTGTTTTGTTGATGGTTTCCTTTGCTGTGCAAAAGCTTTTTATTTTTATATAGTCCCATTTGTTTATTTATTTTATTTTTAGTTTACATTGCCCTAGGAGCTATATCAGTGAAGTTTCTTCGGCATATGTCAGAGATTTTGCTGCCTGTGGGTTTCTCTAATATTTTTATGGTTTCCCATCTTATGTTTAAGTCCTTTATCCATTTTGAGTATATTTTTGTGTATGGTGTAAGTTGGTGGTCTAGTTTTATTTTTTTGCATGTATCTGTCCAATTTTCCCAGCACCATTTGTTGAAGAGACTGTCTTGACTTCATCGTATGTTCGTGCCTCCTTTGTCAAATATTAATTGGACATAGTGGTTTGGGTCAATTTCTGGAATCTCTATCCTATTCCATTGATCTATGTGTCTGTTCTCGTGCCAATACCAGGTAGTTTTGAGAATAGTGGCTTTGTAATACAGCTTGAAATTTGATATTGAGATCCAACCTAGTTTGTTCTTCTTTCTCAAGATTGCTGCAGCTATTTGGGGTCTTTGTGTATTCCAGATGAATTTTTGGAAAGTATGTTCTAGGTCTGTGAAGTATGTCATTGGTATTTTAATGAGGATTGCATTGAATTTATAGATTGCTTTGGGTATTACAGACATTTTGATTATGTTGATTCTACCAATCCATGAACATGGTATGTTCTTTCATCTGTTTATGTATTCTCTATTTCTTTTTTCAGTGTTGTTGTAGTTTTCCATGTATAGGTCTTTTACCTCCTTAGTTAAGTTTATTCCTATGTATCTTAATTTTTTTTGGTGCGATGATTAATAGGATTGCTTTTCTAAACTCTCTTTTTACAAGTTCATTATTGGTATATAGAAATACCATAGATTTCTTGGTGTAAATTTTGTATTCTGCTACATTGCTGAATTCATTTATCACATCTAATAATTTTTTGATGGAGTCTTTAGGGTTTTCTATGCACAGTATCACGTCATCTGCAAGGAAGGACAGTTTTCCTCCTTTTCCTATTTGGATGCCTTTTATTTCTTTTTCTTATCTGATAGCAATGGTTAGTACTTCCAACACTATTTTGAATAGGAGTAGTGAGAGTGGGGTCCATGTCTTGTGCCTGTTTTAGGGGAAATGGTTTTAGTTTTTGCCCATTGAGTATGATGTTGGCTGTACGCTTGTCATATATGGCTTTTATTACATTGAAGTATGATCCTTCTATTCCCACCTTGCTGAGAGTTTTTATCAACAAAGGGTGTTGGATTTTGTCAAATGCTTTTTCTGCATCAATTGATATGACTATATGATTTTTATCTCTCAATTTGTTTGTGTGATGTATCATGTTTATTGATTTGCATCCCTTAACATTCTTGCATCCCTGGATTGAATCCTACTTGGTCATGGTGTATGTTTTTTCTAATGTAATGCTGGATTTGATTTGCTAGAATTTTGTTGAGGATTTTGGCATTTATGTTCATGAGGGATTTTGGTCTGTAATTCTCTTTCATTGTGTTATCTTTATCTGGTTTTGGTATTAGGGTGATGCTGGCTTCATAGAAGGAGTTTGAGTGTTCATTTCTCTTGAATTTTCTGGAATAGTTTGAGGAAGATGGGTTTTAGTTCTTCCATGAATGTTTGGTAAAATCCCCTTGTAAAGCCATCTAGCTCTGGGTTTTTGTTTGCTGGAAGCTTTTTATGACTGCTTCAATTTCTTTCATAGTTATCAGCATATTGAGATTTTCAGAATCTTCCTGTGTTAGTTTTAGAAGGCTGTGTTTTTCTAGGAATGTCTCCATTTCCTCTAGGTTGTGTAATTTGTTGGAATAGAGTTGTTCATAATATATTTTTTTTAACAATCCTTTGTATTTCTGTGGAGTCTGTTGTGGGGTCTGTAGTTATTTCACCTCTCTCATTTCTGATTTTGTTTATTTGGATCCTTTCTCACTGCTTCTTGGTGAGCCTGGCTAGAGGTTCATCAATCTTGTTTATTCGTTTGAAGAACCAGCTCTTAGTTTTGTTAATCTTTTGTATTTTTTTTTTTGGTCAGTGTCATTCATCTCTGCTCTGATCTTTATTATTTCTTTTCTTCTACTCACAGTGGGCTTTTCTTGTTGCTCTCTTTCTTGTTCTTTGAGTTGTTGAATTAGGAGACTCATTACCATTTTTTTTCTGTCTTTGAGGTAGGTCTATAGAGCTATAAACTTCCCTCTCAGCACTGCTTTCATTGTGTCCCATAGCATTTGCATTGTTGTGTTTTTATAGGCATTAGTCTCCAGGGTATTTTAAATTTCTTCTTTGATCTCATTTATAACCCAATCATTGTTTAGTAACATGCTATTCAACTTCCAAGTGTTTGAATTTTTTGGAATGTTTTTATTGCAGTTTATTTCTAATCTTATGCAATTGTGGTATGGGAAATGCTTGATATAATTGCAATCTTTTTGAATTTGGGGAGACTTTGCTTGTGACCCAATATGTGGTCTGTTTTTGAGAATGTCCCATGTGCACTTGAGAAGAATGTATATTCCGTGTTTATGGGATGATATGCTATGAAGATGTCAATTAGGTCCATCCGATCTAGTAAGTTATTTAGAATTGCTGTTTCTTTGTTGAATTTTTATCTAGAGGATTAGTCCAGTGATGTCAGTGGTGTATTAATATCCCCTACCATGATTGTATTGTTGTCGATCTCTCCCTTGATATCCTCCAGTAGTTTTTTTATGTATTTAGGTGCTTCTATATTAGATGTATATATGTTTACCAGAGTTATATCTTCTTGATGAATTGCTCCTTTTAGTATTATGTAGTGGCCTTCCTTATCTCTTGTTAAGGCCTTTACTTTGAAGTCTATTTTATCAGATATAAGAATTGCCACCTCAGCTTTTTTCTCATTTCTATTTGCCTGAAAAATGTTTTTTCATCCCTTCACTCTCAGTCTGTGTGAGTCTTGTGCTCTGACATGGGTCTCTTCTAGACAGCAAATATATGGATCATGTTTTTGTAACCATTAAGCTACCCTATATCCATATTTTTTAAAATTAAATCTTTATTATTCAGATTATTACATTTCTTTCTCATTTTTCCCCTCCATAGCGCCCTTCCACCCGGTTTCCACCCCTCCCTCTACCCTTACCTCCCTCCTGTTGACCTCAGCCATAGGTGTATGATTTTTGTCCAGTCTCTCCCTGTACACCTCTCACCCCTTTCCACCTGAGAATTATCAGTCCACTCTCTGTGCTCCTGATTCTATTGTATTCACCAGTTTATTCTGTTGATCAAATTTTTAATTCACTTAATTTTTAGATTCACTTGTTGATAGATATGTATTTGTTGTTCATAAATTTTTATCTTTTACCTTTTTTTTCTTCCTCTTCTTAAAGAGTACCTTTCAGCATTTCATATAATACTGGAGTTGATGAACTCCTTTAACTTTTTCTTATCTGTGAAGCTCTTTATCTGCCTTTCAATTCTGAATGATAGCTTTGCTGGATAGATTATTCTTGGTTGTAGGTTCTTGCTGTTCATCATGTTGAATATTTCTTGCCACTCCCATCTGGCCTGCATCATTTCTGTTGAGAAATCAGCTGACAGTCATATGGGTGCTCCCTTGTAGGTAATTAATTGTTTTTCTCTTACTGCTTTCAATATTCTCTCTTTGTCTTTTGCTCTTGGTATTTTAATTATGATGTGTCTTGGTGTAGTCCTCTTTGGATTCCTTTTATATGGGGTTCTGTGTGCTTCCTGGACTTGTAAGTCTATTTCTTTCACCAGATATGGGAAGTTTTCAGTCATTATTTTTAAAATAGGTTTTCAGTATCTTGCTCTCTCCTTCTGGCACCCACACAATTCTGATGTTGGTATGCTTGAAGCTGTCCCAGAGGCTCCTTACATTATCTTCACATTTTTGGATTATTTTTTCTTCTTGCTTTTCCAGTTGAGTGTTTTCTGATTCTTTATATTTCAAATTTTTGACTTGATTCTTGTCCTCCTCTAGTCTGCTGTTAGGACTCTGTATAATATTTTTTATTTCAGTCAGCGTATGTTTGATTTCTAGTTGGTCCTTTTCCATCTCTAGTTGGATCTTTTCCATCTCTAGCTGGTCCTTTTTCATCTCCTCTCGGGTCTCACTAACTTTATCCAACTTTTCTAGGATATTCTTGAAAAACCTTATAAGTGTGGTTTTGAACTCTATATCCAGTTGTTTGTTTTTCTCCATTTCTTTTGTTTGAGATGCCTTCCCTTGTCTCGGCATTTTCACTATGCTAGGAACACTTCCGTGTTGGATTCATCCTTATGATACCCAAGTTAAAAAACTGCAAAAGCCTCTGTTGAGCTTGCGATGGGTGGAGTCTCAGGGCTTAACAGACCACCTTGCCTTCCAGTCGGCCCGTCCTCCATGGCCCCTGAATCTCACGTGACTGGGTAATTGCTGGAGCGGTCCCTGTGTGCGCACAAGTTCTGTCTCTCAGTGCCTCTAGACTGCTGCCCCTCTGGCTCCCCTGAACTCTGCGACCACATGAGTTTGGGTCCCCAGCATTTCACCCGAAACTGGGGTTCAGTGGAATTAGAAGTGATGCAGTTGGGAGGGTCTGTCTCCTGTCTACTCGCGAAAGCCAGGGGCACAATCAGCAGTCGGTCCCCTGTGTGCAGTGCTGTGCGCGCCACCAGACCCCTGATCTTTTGCGACTCCCCTAAACCTCTGTGTACTTCTCCCTTTTCACAGTTCAAACTCCCCCCATATGAGTCTCGGCTGGAGCTGGGGTTGCTGTCGCAGGATAAGGGGTTCAATGCCCTTGAGAGTCTCTGGAGAGTCTCCATCTCCCTCCCGCCAGAGAAAGCCAGCCAGGTACTCCGGCACCCACTCTTTCTATGCGTGCATCTCTGTACCTCAGCTTTTTTGCAGCTCCTCTGGGTCTCTTTCCTTCTAGTTGTAGAATTTCCACTCAACAAGCTTTCCTGTGGTTCTGGATGATGTCCGTTCTGTCTTTTGGTTGTAGTTTTGAAATTGTTGTGCGAGGCAGCAGTGTAGGTGTTTACCTATGCTGCCATCACTCTACCCTATGTCCTTTGATTTGTGCATTTAATCCATTTACATTTAATGTTATTATTGACAAGTTCATGTTTGTTGTCATATTTTCCCTTATTGTTTATGTTTTTTTTTTTTTTTGCCTTTCTCTTTCTTCTTTTTACAGCAGTCCCTTTAGCATTTCTTACATGTTGGCTTGGTAGTGATAAACTCTCTTAGCCCTTTTTTGTCTGTGAATCTCCTGATTCCACCTTTAATTTTGAATGATAGCCTTGATGTGTATAGTATTCTTGGGTTCAGACCCTTGCTTTGCATCACTTTATATATTTCCTTCCATTCCCTTCTCGCTTGGTGTGTTTCTGTTCAGAAGTCAGTTGATATTCTAATAGGAGATCCCTTGTAGGTAACTTTCTGCCTCTCTCTGGCAGCCTTTAAGATTTTTACTTTGTTGTTAGTGTTTGCCAATTTAATTATGATCTATCTTGGTGTCAGTCTTCTGGGGTTCAGTTTGTTTGGGACTCTGTGTACTTCTTAGACTTGCAGTTTTTTTCTTGCCAACATCAGGGAAGTTTTCTGTCATTATTTCTTCAAAAAGGTTTTCTATTTCTTGCTTCTCTTCCTCTACTTCAAGTATTCCTATTATGTGAATGTTGTTTTGTTTTGTGATGTCCAAAATCTCCCTTTGTCTCTCTTCTTGCTTTATAAGTCTTTTTTCCAGTTGCTACTGTGTTTGTGTGTTTTTTCCTACCTTGTCTTCTAATTCGCTTATGTAGTCCTCAGCCTCTTCTAGTCTACTGTTTAGGCCTTCCGTTGTGTTTTTTATTGCGGCTATGTCGTTTTTCATCTCTTCTTGGTTTCTTTTTATGTTGGTGACATTCTCATTCAGTTCCTTATAGTTCTCTTTGAGTTGTGTGTATTTGTCATTGAATTGTGTGTTTGTCTTCCATCCATTTAAACATCCTTAAAACCATTACTCTGAATTCTTTCTCTGATAAACTGTTGGTTTCAATTTTATTTAACTCCCTTTCTGGTGATTCCTCTTTTTCTTTCCTTTGGGGATTGCTTTTTTGTCTTCCCATGTTTTCCAGTAATGTTTTAATTGTAGATCCAATTGCTTTTCTAACCAGGTTTTTTTGGGGGGATGGTGCTACTGTTGTATTCTCTCATTTTCCTTGTTAATCTATTGTAGTGCCCTACTTGAGCTATTTGAGTTCTTTTGATGTAGATCTGAGAGCTTGAGCAGCACAACTATGTCGTCTAGGAGTAGGCAGCTGTGGAGGAGAGTGTCCCTATTTTTGCTGTTTTGCACCTTTAATTGAGATCACGCATGTCCAGCCAGGACTCACAGTGGCACCAAGGACCTGTCTGTCTGGATGATGTGGTTTAGGAGGCCTGCACTCTGGAGAAGCATGATTGTTGTGCCCAGAGTTACAAAATCACACCCACAGGGGATCCTAGTGGCACCCAGGCATTGCCTAGGGAGTGGACTGTCAGATACATACTGCTGAGAGTGGACTGTAAAAACACTGATTTGGGTGGGCTGTAAACTCACTGACTAGAACATGCTGTAAAGGCACAGACCTGGGAGGGCCACAAATGCACCACCGACAAGGGTGTTCTCTAAAGCGGAGATAGGTGCGTGTGGCAAACGTGGCCACTAGGGGACGCAGCAAACGCAGCGACCAGAGTACTCTATGAACCAGTGATGAGGGCAAGATGTAGATGTTGCGACTAATGTGCCCAGTAATTGCAGTGACCAGGGTGCTCCCTAAACCGGCAAGGAGGGCACGCCACAGATGGGGCAACCATGTTGTGCAGCAAACATGGTGACCAGTGTGCCCTGTAATCTGGCGACGAGGGCGCGAATAGGGTGCTTCGTAAACCCGCGATGAGGGCACACCTCATACTGGGTGACCAGGGCATGCAACAATCGTGGCATCCAAGATGTTGTGCAAGCCGGTGACCAGTGTGCACCACAACCGCAACGATATCGCCAGGGAGGGGGAGGTTTCACTCACTGCTTTGGAGGCGGAGGTGACAGGGTCTGCAGGTCTGCAGCTGTGGCAGCAGGACTCTGGCTGTAGTGGCTTTTGGGTCATAGGGCAGCTCCAAGGCCTGTCTAGCTGGCAGTGTTGATGAGTTTCCAAAGAAAGGGAGGGGGCTTATCATCTCAGTAATTGGTCTGTTTAGATTGTGTTTTTCTGGTTTGTCTTGGAAGGGTATATATTTCTAAGAACTTATCCATTTCTTCTTCATTGTCGATTTTATAGGCATATAATTGTTCATAAAATTCTCCTTCAAGATGGTATGGGCTCCATACCTGAGTCCCGTAGTCCAGGGAGTCCTCTTCAATTTTTTAAAAAATATATTTTATTGATTTTTTTACAGAGAGGAAGAGAGAGAGATAGAAAGTCAGAAACATTGATGAGAGAGAGACATTGCTCAGCTGCCTCCTGCACACCCCACAGTGGAGATGTGCCTGCAAGCAAGGTACATGCCCCCGACAGGAATCAAACCTGGGAGCTTTCAGTTCGCAAGCCGACACTCTATCCACTGAGCCAAACCGGTCTCTGCCTCTTCAATTTTTTGAAATAGTTTAAAAGAATAGGTATTATTTCTTCCTTGAATATTTGGTAGAATTCACCTGTGAAACCATCCAGTCCTGGACTTCTTTTTCTTGCTAGTAATGTTATGGCAAAAAATCAGGGTGGCAGAAAGTGACAAACCAAACATACTTGGAAATTCAGAAAGCACTGTTTAATTACACTGGTGCTGGCTCAGTGTAATCCTTTCCAGAGGTTGAGCCCCAAACAAAGCAGGCCTTGGTCTTTTATATTTGTCTAGGCTCTTTGTCTCCAATATATGACATACATTTTAGGCATTCTTTCTACGTTATATGTTAAGATTCTGGGTATCTATTGCAGTTTGGGAGG
The DNA here is from genome assembly GCA_011751065.1 of Lasiurus cinereus. NCBI lineage: Eukaryota > Metazoa > Chordata > Mammalia > Chiroptera > Vespertilionidae > Lasiurus > Lasiurus cinereus. Next base: position 14,821 of record JAAGEH010001285.1, read on the forward strand.
AGGGCTGTAACTGGAGACAGTAGAAGCTCAACTGGCAGTGGACCCCACTGGAACAGAAGCAGAAGAAACAAGTGACATTACAGAAGTGGAGGCATGGTTATGGTGATGCAATCAGGGGCTTACCATATCAGTAATTTGTCTGTTTAGATTGTGTTTTCCTGGTTCAATCTTGGAAGGGTATATATTTCTAGGAATTTATCCATTTCTTCTGTATTGTCAATTTTGTTGGCATATTATTGTTCATATTATTCCTTTACTAGAGGCTCAGTGCACAACATTTGTGCACTGTGGGGAGGGGGATCCCTCAGCCCCAGCCTGTGACTTCTTGCAGTCCAGGATCCCTTGCTCGCTGCTCCTTACCACTCGGTTTGCTGCTCCTCAGCACTGCTGCAGAGGCAGGAGAGGCTCCTGCCATCACCACTGCACTCGACAGCCATGAGCCTGACTTCTAGCTGGGTGACACTCCCCCTGTGGGAGTACACTGACCACCAGGGGACAGCTCCTCCATTGAACTTTTGCCCCTTGGTGGTCGGTGCATATCATAGTGACCAGTCATGTTGCTGTTCATTCTGCCATTTGGTTGATTTGCATATTCAACTTTTATTATATAGGATAAGTCTTTGCATTTCTGTGGTATCAGTTATAACTTCTCTTTTATTTCTGACATTATTTATCTTCTCTTTTTTTCTTGATGAGTTTTGCTGATGGTTTGTCATTTTCATTTATCTTTTTAAAGAACCAGCATAGTTTTAGATCTTTTCTATTGCTTTTTAAAATTTCTATTTTATTTATCCTCTGTTCTTAACTATTTCCTCCCTTCTGTTTACTTGGGGCTTTGTTTGTTCTTTTTATAGTTCCTTTAGGTTTAAAGTTATATTATTTGGGATTGTTCTTGTTTCTTGAGGTAGGGCTGTGTAGCTATGAATTGTCCTCTTTTTTCATGTGTGTTTGTTTTTGTGTGTGTGTGTGTGTGTGTGTGTGTGAAAATAAGTTCCAGAAATGAGAAGTCTAAAATGGATTGGCAGGACTACATGGCTTTTTCAAGCACTTGGGAGAATCTATTTCCTTCCTTTTTACAGCTTCTAGAGCCTGCCACAGAACTCCTTTCCACTCATCACTCCAAACTCTGCTTCAGTCATCACACCTTCTCTGACTCTGGGTCTTTTGCCTTCCTCTTTCACTTATTAGAGCCCCTGTAATTACATTGGACTCAGATGAATAATCCAGACTAATCTTCCAACTCAAAATCCTTATCACATCTGTAAAGTCCCTTATGCCATGTAAGGTAACCACTTTACAAATTCGGACATCCCTCTCACAATCCAGGACTGTTGGCTCCCAACTGCTCACCTGACTGCCTGCCTGATTACCCCTAACTGCTTCTGCCTGCCAGCCTGATCACCCCCTAATCACTCCCCTGCCAGTCTGATTGACACCTAACTGTTCCCCTGATGGCCTGATTGCCCTTAACTGCCCTTCCCTGCAGACCTGGTCACCCCCAGGTCTACCTTTCTGTCCAGGTCTCTCCTAACTGCACTCCTTTGCCAGCCTGGTCACTCCTAACTTTCCTACCCCGCCAGCCTGGTGACCCCAAACTGCCCTCTCTTGCAGGCCTGGCCCTCCCCTGCAGGCCTGGTCCCTCCCAACTGCCCTCCCCTGCTGGCCTGGTTGCCCCTAATTGCTCTCCCCTGCTGGCCTTGTCACCCCTAACTGTCCTCCCCTGCCAGCCTGGTCATTCCTAACTGCCCTCCCTGAAGGCCTGGTTGTCATCAATTGCCCTCCCTGTTGGCCATCTTGTGATAGTCATCTTGTGTCCACATAGAGGCAGCCATCTTTGACCACATGGGGGCTGCCATCTTGTGTGTTAGAATGATGGTCAATTTGAATACTACCTCTTTATTATATAGGATTATTTGTTTTAAAATCCATTTTGTCGGGGGAGGAGAAAATGGCGGCGGAGTAGACGGACGCGTCTGGAGCTTTGTCGCTGGGCAGAGGGTGAGAGAGCG
>JAAGEH010001285.1:36829-52865 GCA_011751065.1 Lasiurus cinereus
ATGCCACTGTGGTCTGAGAAAATGCTTGATATGATTTCTATCTTCTTAAATTTGAAGAGACTTTCTTTATGACCCAACATATGATATATCTTTGAAAATGATACATGTGCACTAAGAAGAATGTATATTCTGTGGCTTTGGGGTGAAATGTTCTGAAGATGTCAATTAATTCCATGTGGTCTAGTGAGTCATTTAGGATTGATATTTCTTTACTGATTTTTTGTTTAGAGGATTTGTCCAGTGGTGACAGTGGGGTATTAAAGTCTCCAAATATGATTGTATTGCTGTCAATCTCTCCCTTAATATCTTCCAGGAGTTTTTTCTTATGTATTTATGTGCTCATATATTGGGTGCATATATGTTCACCAGAGTTATTTCTTCTTGTTGGATTGTTCCCTTTAATATTATGAAGTGGCCTTCTTTATCTCTTGTTATGTCCTTCACTTTGAGATCTAATTTGTCAAATATAAGTATTGCAACCACAGCTTTTTTTTCATTTCCATTTGCCTGAAACACCATCTTCCATCCCTTCACCCTCAGTCTGTGTGCATCTCTTTTCCTGAGGTGGGTATCTTGCAGACAGCAGATATGTGGATCATGTTTTCTTATCCAATCGGTCACCCTATATCTCTTTATTGGAATTTTAATCCGTTTATATTTAAAGTTATTATTGATAAGTCCTTATCTGTAGCCAGTTTTAGTCTTTACCCCCGAGTTCCTTCTTCACTTCCTATTTCTTTTTATTACAGCAGACCCTTTAACATTTCTTGCATTGCTGGTTTGGTGGTAATATATTCTCTTAGTCCTTTTTTTTCTGGGAAGTTTCTGATTTCACCATCAATTTTAAGTGAAAGCCTTGCAGGGTACAGTATTCTTGGATTCAGACCCTTCATTTACATGACTTTATATATTTCATTCCATTCCCTTCTGGCCTGATGAGTTTGTGTTGAGAAATCAGTAGCTTGTCTTATGGGGGTTCCTTTGTAGGTAACTTTCTGTTTCTCTCTGGCCACTTTTAAGATTTTTATTTTGTCATTGGTGTTTGCCAATTTAATTATAATGTGCCGTGGTGTCGGTTTTGTGGGGTTCATTTTGCTTGGGACTCTGTGATCTTCTTGGATTTGTGTGGGTGTTTTATTTCCTATATTGGGGAAATTTCTGTCATTATTTCTTCAAAGAGGTTCTCTAGTCTTTGCTCAGTTTCCACTCTTTCTGGAACCCCAATTATGCGGATGTTGTTTGTTTCATGTTATCCAAAAGTTCCCTTTGGCTCTCCTCTTGCTTTTTACTTTTTTTTTCTAGAAGCAGCTGTACTTGGGTATTTTTTCCTACCGTGTCTTCTAGCTCACTGATGTGGTCCTCTGCTTCTTCCAGTCTACTTTTGATGCTTTCTATTGAGTTCTTTAAAGCACTGATGTCATTTTTAATTTCTTCTTGCTTCTTCTTCATTTATTCTTGGGTCTTCTTCATTTCCTCTCAGGTCTTACTCACATTGTCAATTTTGTCTTCCATTCTTTTCATCCACCTTATGATCATTTCTTTGAACTCTTTCTCTGGCAGGCTTTTTTCTGGTTCTATTTCGTTTACTTCCTTATCTGGTGATACCTGCCTTTCTGTTGTATGCGGGCTGTTTCTTCTTCTGTCCATGGTGTTTCGTCTCCGGGTGTCTCTTTATGTAGTTCTTTCTCTTACATTGATTCAAAGGCACAATCTACAACACGACCTGGTACAACACAGAAGGCACTGAACAGAAATGTATTCCCGATGTTAATAATCACAAATAAGGTGACCACCAATGAAAGACAAATTAGGGGTAAGTAGAGAAATAGGAAGAGGAAAATGTGGGAAAAAAAAGAAAGAAGTGCCTATATCAAATTGGGAGAGGGAGCAAAAAATAAATAAATGAATGAACAAAAAATAATATAAAATAAAATAAATAGGATGGAGAAGAAGAAGAAAAGAGAAAGAGAAAAAAAAGTCAGAGAGAAAAGGGGAACAAAATATAAATGTCAGGAGAAAACTGCAATAGAACAGTCACTAATGCCATCAAAGGCCAGCTACCAGTACCTGGAGATTAATATAAACTATAAATAACAACTGGAATCGAGGGAGGCAAGAGAAAAAGAGAGGTAAAAAACAAATGAAAAGAAAGCAAACAAAAAGCAAAATAAAGCAAGTAGAATAAGCTAAAACAATCTCACAAAAAAGTAAAAAATTTGATATAATCCCCATTCAGGCAAACAGCAATAGAAGGACATAGAGAAAAACAACTTTTTGAATAGTGAAGAGAAGAAGAGGGAGGTGTGTATGAACTTGTAGTAGGGGATTTGAAATTAGATATATAAATTGGGTGAAATTTTAACCAGGTAAAGAGAAAGAATAGGGAGAATCTAAAGTTAGAAAAGGGAAATGGAAACAAGACAACAAAATAGGAAAAGTTAGGAGGAAAGTGTTGGCTAAAGGTAGAGTTGAGATCAAGTAAAATTATGCTAAAGGAAAGATGAAAATAGAATGTAGAACTCTCATCCGAAGTAAAATAAAGAGAAAACAAAATGTCACTTTTTTTCCAAAAAGGTAAAATAGTAGTAGTAATTATACTAGTTGAAAACAAAAAATGTAATAATTAAAAAGGTAAAATCAATTGAGGAGGAAAGAAAAAAAATAGTTTTTAATTAAAATATGCAAAAATGAAAAATAAAATAAAATAAAATTTCTTTAAAAAGAAGAAAAAATAGAATGGTCATTCACTTCCACTATTGTTCTGCATGGCACTCCTGTTTCCCAGTAGGGAGGGTATGGCAGTTCCCTGTGTTCCACTGCTGAGTTGTGTTTTAATCTCTTTATTCTTTTGTGGTTATGCAAGAGTCAATTTGTTCGTCATCCACTGGGTGGCAGTGTTTCGGAATTGACCTCTGAGACAAAGCATAGGACCTCTCTAGGCTGTGCTCAGATCCTGCTACTCTGTGGTTCTCAAAACTGGTTCGTGGGGATTTTGCAGTGGGGACACTGTAATAACCCCCAGGCTGTCCTTGTGCCTCAGATCAAAATGAGTTGTTTTCTAGAGCTCCCCTATGTCAACAGCTTTGAGAGTCTGCTTCCACACTTAGGGATCACGCCCTGCCCCTCATCCGTGGACCTCTCCAGAGGCAGCTTTCCCGCATCCCAGTTCCCACTGTGTGTGTGTCTCTGTTCTGCGGGACAGGAGACCTCACCTTATCCTAGGCGAAATTTGACCTTTCCGTGTGCCATGTGGATCTCCTCTGAGTCTGCATGTCTGCGCTGATTGGAGAGCCGTGTTCTGGGTCCCAAGCTGTTCGGTGAGTGCTTCAGCTGCAGCTTTCAGACCGCCGCTGACATCCACCTCCCTGTGCTAGATGGCGTGGTCTCCATATTCTCACTGGTGGCTCCAGCAGACAAAAACCCCATGGCAGTGGGGCTGCCTGGTCAGGAGAGCCCTGTCCAGCAGTCCCCTACCTTCTCCTGGAGGATAACTGACTCTTCACTTGCCAACAAACACTCCCCGTGCGACTCTCAGCTGCTCTCTCCCTCTGCCCAGCGACAAAGCTCCAGACACATCCGTCTATTCTGCCGCCATTTTCTGTCTGCTTAAAGCTTTTTGATGACTGCTTCAATTTCTCCCATAGTTATTGGACTATTGAGATGTTATTTGACCCAGTAATACCACTTCTAGGAATATATCCCAAGAAAACAGAAACACCAATCATAAAAGATGTATGCACCCTTATGTCCATAGCAGCACAATGTGCAATAGCTAAGATTTGGAAACAGCCTAAATGCTCATCAGCAGATGAGTGGATTAGAAAACTATGGTGCATCTACACAATGGAATATTGGGCTGTTATAAAATAAAATAAATTCTTACCATTTGCAGCAGCATGGATGGAACCAGAGAGTATTATGCTTGGTGAAATAAGCCAGGCAATGAAAGAAAAATACCACATGATCTCACTTATTTATGGATAATAAAGAACATTAGAACTTGATGATGAAAAGATAGATATAGAGGCAGAGAAGCATTGAACAGACTGTCAAATTATAGCAGGAAGGCTGGGAAGGCTTGGGGAGGGCACAATAAAAGATCAACTGACAAACTTGTATGTATGCATATATGCATAACTAATACACAGAAGATACTGGGTGGGTGGAGGTGAGGGCATGTGCTAGGGGTTAGGGGAGCCCAGGGGAAGGTCAATGGGGGAAAAAAGGAGACATATGTAGTACTATTTGTAATACTTTAAACAATAAATTAAAATAGGCCTACTCTGGTTTATGATTCTTCATGTTGAGTTTTAGAAGGTTGTATTTTTCTACCCAGGAATTTCACCTAGATTTGTTGGCAATTATTCATTTATAGTATTTGCTTACAATCCTTTGTATTTTTGTGGTGTCCATTTTGTTATATTGCCTCTTTCATTTCTGATTTTATTTATTTGGGTCTTCTCTCTTTTTTTCTTGATGAGTCTGGCTAGGGATTCATCAATCTTATTTATCTTTTCAAAGAACCATCTCTTTATCTTTTATTGTCTTTTTTTTTGTTTCTATGCAATTTATTTCCACTCACATCTTTATTATTACCTTCCTTCTACTTCCTCTGGGCTTTTCTTGCTGTTCTCTTTCTAATTAATTTAGTTGTAGGGATAGATAGGTTAATAGTTATTTTTCTTATTTTTTGAGGTAGGACAGTATAGCAGAAGAATCCATCCTCAAAATGAAAAGGGAACCCACTGTATGGGAAGAACATGTTCACCAATGATACATCTTTTAAGGGGCTAATTTCCAAAATATATAAAGAAATTCTACAACTCAACAAAGAAAGACAAACAATCCAATAAAAAAATTGGCAAAAAAACCTGAATTGACACTGCTCCAAAGGGGACATACAAATGGCCAATAGACATATGAAAAAATGCTCAATGTCACTAATCATTAGAGATATGCAAATTAAAGCTACAATGAGTTACCACCTCACATCTGCCAGAATGGCTATCTTCAATAGATCAACAAATAACAAGTGCTGGTGAGGATGTGGGGAAAAGGGCAACCTCATACACTGTAGATGGGAATGCAGACTTGTGCAACTACTGTGGAAAACAGTATGGAAATTTCTCAAAATATTAAAAATGGAACTGCTGTATGACCCAGCAATACAACTCTGGAAATATATCCTAAGAAGCCTAAAATACCAATCAGAAATAATATATGTATCCTGAGAGAGAATCCAAAATGGCAGCATAGGTAAACACCTACACTGCTACCTCACACAACAATTTCAAAATTACAACTAAAAGACAGAATGGACATCATCCAGAACCACAGGAAAGCTGGCTGAGTGGAAATTCTACAACTAGAAAAAAAGAGAAGGGGTCACGGAGACCCAGAGGGGCTGCAAAAAGTTGAGGTACAGAGACGTGTGCGTGGAGAGAGCGAGTGCTGGAGTACCTGGCTGTCTTTCTATGGCGGAAGGGATACAGAGACTTCCAATTGCATTGAACCCCTTATCCTATGGCACTGAACCCCAGGTACAACCAAAAGTCATACAGGGGGAGTTTGGACTATGAAAAGGGAGAAGTGCTCGAAAATTCAGGGGAGTCGCGAAAGGGCAGAAGTCTGGTGGTGCGCACAGCACTGAGTGCAGAAGACTGACTGCTGACTGTGGCCCTGGCTTTCACGAGTGGGCAGGAGACAGAGCATCCCAACTGCGCCACTTCTAACTCCATGAAAGCCCAGTTTCGGGCGAAACCTTGAGAAACCAGACTTATATGGTTCCGGAGCACAGGAGAGCCGGAAAGGCAGCGGTCTAGAGGCACTGCCAAAGAACGCACTCACATGTGCGCATGCACACAGGCACCACTCCAGGATTACCCAATCACATGTGACTCAGGAGCCATGAAGGGCAGGGCTGACTGGAAAGCAAGGCCATACCTTAAACCCTGAGACTCCAGCCATCCCAAGCTCAACAGAGAGGCTTTTGCAGTTTTGCAAGTCTCTTATCATACAGCTGAATCCAACACAGAAGTTCTCCCAGCATAGTGAAAAATATGGAGACAAAGGAAGATATCACAAACAAAAGAAATGGTGGAAAACAAAGAACTGGATATAGAGTTCAAAACCACACTTATAAGGTTTTTCAAGAATATCCTAGGAAAGATGGATAAATTTAGCGAGACCAAAGAGGAAATGAAAAGGACCAACTAGAGATGGAAAAGGACCAACTAGAACTTAAACATACACTGACTGAAATAAAAAAATATTATACAGAGATTTAACAGCAGACTAGAAGAAGGCAAGAATCAAGTAAAAAATTTGAAATATAAAGAATCAGAAAACACTCAACTGAAAAAGCAAGAAGCAAAAAGAATCCAAAAATGTAAAGATAATGTAAGGAGCCTCTGGGACAGCTTCAAGCGTACCAACATCAGAACTGTGGGGGTGCCAGATAAAGAGAAAGAGCAAGATACTGAAAATCTATTTGAAGAAATAATGACAAAACTTCCCACATCTGGTGAATGAAATAGACTTACAAGTCCAAGAAGCACACAGAACCCCATATAAAAGGAACCCAAAAAGGACCACACCAAGACACATCATAATTAAAATACCAAGAGCAAAAGACAAAGAATATTAAAAGCAGCAAGAGAAAAACAGTTCATTACCTACAAGGGAGCACCCATACGACTGACAGCTGATTTCTCAAAAGAAACTATGTAGGCCAGACGGGAGTGGCAAGAAATATTCAAAGTGATGAACAGCAAGAACCTACAACCAAGAATACTCTATCCAGTAAAGCTATCATTCAGAATTGAAGGGCAGATAAAGAGCTTCACAGATAAGAAAAAGCTAAAGGAGTTCATCAACTCCAAACCAGTATCATATAAAATGAAAAGTACTCTTTAAGATGAGGAAAATGAAAAAAGTAAAAGATAAAAAATTATGAACAACAAATACATATCTATCAACAAGTGAATTAAAAATTTGATCAACAGAATAAACTGGTGAATATAATAGAATCAGGAGCACAGAAAAGGAGTGGACTGGTAATTCTCAGGGGGAAAGGGGTGAGGGGGGTGCAGGGAGAGACTGGACAAAAATCATACACCTATGGATGAGGTCAATGGAGGGGAGGTAAGGTTAGAGGGAGGGGTGGGAGCCATGTGGAGGAGAGCTATGGAGGGGAAAAAAGAGAAACAAATGTAATAATCTGAATAATAAAGATTTAATTAAAAAATAAATAATATATGTATCCTATGTTCATAGCTAAGATCTTGAAACAGCCCAAGCACCCATCAGTAGATGAGTGGGTAAAAATGCTGTGGTACATTTACACAGTGGAATACTATATAGGTATAAAAAGAAGACTCTCTTACCCTTCAGGACAGCATGGATGCTCTGTTATGATTATACTGAGTTAAATAAGTCAGTCAGAGAATGAAAAATATTACGTGACCTCACTTATGCTAGATGAGCAAAATAGGTCTAGAGATATGGAGACATGGAACAGACTGACAGACCTCAGATGGAAAGGAGGAGGAACAAAGGAGGGTAGGAAGAGATTAACCAAGTAACTTATATGCATATATGCTTAGCCCATGGATACAGACAATAATGCAGGGAAGGCCTGGGGAGGGATGGGAGCCAGGCCAAGGGGAAAAGGGTGGGAGAAATATAGGACGTCTGTAATACTCTCAACAATAAAAGTAATTCTTTAAAAATAAATTATTTCTACAAATAGAGCACTATACAGATGCCTCAGTTGGTTGGAGAATCATCAAAAGATTGCAGGTTTGATTCCTGGCATATACATGGTGTATAACTAGATTGCATGTTTGATCAGGCACATACAGAAGGCAACTAGTCAATGTTTCTCTCCTTGCCTCTCTCTCTTTCTCTCTCTTCTTTCTCTGTAAAAATAAATCAAAATATATATTCAGATGAAGATTTTTTAAAAAAAAATATATGTCTAATCACTGGTTGTGCACCTGAAATGAACATAATATTGTACATCAACTGCCATTGAAAAATAAAAATTACATTTTAAAAAAGAAAAATGACAGTTTCACTTGGATTAAATGGATTAAATGCTTCAATAAAAAGAAACAGGGTGGCTGAATGGCAAATAGAACAAGATCATTACATATGCTGCCTACCAGAGACCCACTACAGATCAAAAGATACATACAGACTATAAGTAAAGGAACTTTTCATGTAAATAGAAATGCAAAAAGTAAAGCTGGGGTAGCAATACTTATATCAGATAACACAGACTTTAAAAGGAGGCTATAAAAGTAACAGAGAATGACATTTTATAAATGAAAAAGGGATCAATCCAAGAAGAGGACATAACCATGTAAACATTCCCACAACCAATGTAGGAGTACCTAAAGATATACTGTAAAGCAAATATTGATGGACATAAAGGGAGGGATCAACAGTAATACAGTTATAATAAGAGACTTTAAAGTAATCCTTGATGTTCTAGCTGATTTGGGTCCTGAGTTCAATTCCAGTCAAGGGCATGTACCTTGATTGTATACTCAATCACCATCCCTGGCTGAGATGCAAGTGGAAGGCAACCAATTGCACATCATTGTTTCTCTGTGTCTCTCCCCTCCCTTCCATTCTCTCTAAAGATCAATGGGGAAAAATGTATACTCAGGTAATGATTAGCAAAAAATAAAATGAGCCGAGACCGATTTGGCTCAGTGGATAGAGCGTCGGCTTGCGGACTGAAAGGTCCCGGGTTCGATTCCGGTTGGGGGCATGTACCTTGCTTGCGGGCAAATCTCCACTGTGGGGCGTGCAGGAGGGGCTGACGGATGTCTCTCTCTCATTGATGTTTCTGACTTTCTATCTCTCTCCCTTCCTCTCTGTAAAAAATCAATAAAATATATTTAAAAAAATAAATAAAATGAAACAAACAAACAAGGTACCTAGGACTAATCATAACAAAGGAGGTAATTCTCAACAAATTTAAAAAGACCGAAATCTTATCAAGTATCTACTCAGACCACAATGGTATGAAACTAGAAATAAATTACAAGAAGAAAACTGAAAAACATAAGAAAATACATGAGGCTAAATAAATTGCTACTAAAAAATAATGTGTTAACAATGTAATCAAGAAAGAAGTAAAAATATACTTTCAGGCAAATAATGAAAATACAATATCCCAAAAATCTATGGGACACAGCCAAAGCAGTTCTAAGAGGGAAATTCATAGAAATACAGGTCTACCTCAAGAAACAAAAAGCCCTAGCCAGTGTGGCTCAGTTGGTTGAGCATCATCCCATGCACCAAGAGGATGCTGGTTCTATTCCTGGTCAGGGCACATACCTGGGTTGTGGGTTTGATTCCCAGTAGGGGGCATACAGGAGGCAGTCAACTGATGTTTCTCTTATCTATGTGTTTCTCCCTCTCCCTTCCTTTCTCTCTCTACAATCAACAAAAAACATAATCTTAAAAAAAAAAAAAGAAAAGAAAAAAGAGAAAGATAGAGAAACAGACTGACATTCAACCTATGATGCTGAGGCAACAGAGCCCATTTCCACCAGGATGTGGTCTGGACTCTCACACAGTTTCGTGGTGCATGAATCCCAGGCTGAGATGGAGCAAGAGGAAAAGGTGCTGAACCAGTGATAGGCAGCTCCACATCAGATGGCAAGGAATACTGAGAAGTCAATGTGCATCTTGGACATGTCTCCATCTCCTGAAAGCAGTGGAGTGCACAACTCTTAGAACCATGGCTCATCAGGCATTCAACACCTGCTCAGTTTAGTGTTTTACTGCCTTGAACATAGTGTGAACTATTGACCGCAAGTAACTCTCCCTCCTTCCCAAATGATTTATTGTCAGAGAATGTTTCCCTCTCAAACAGGAATGATGATTTTCAAGGGGTCCTAAATAATGTCCTTTGGAGAGCCCAATATTCCAGGTGTGACCATGACCAACAATGGGAATATAAGCATGCCTCCCATAAGCCACCAGTCACAGTGTTCCACATTAGGACACCAACAATGCATTAATCTGGCCATTATTCTAATATAAATCCTTTAACACCTAAAATGTTATTTTCCCCAATCATGCCTTCTGCTGGGGGCCAACCAGGGCTCTCCTCTCTGACTCAGATGTTGCCACGTAGAGATCTCCACAACTATGGAATACCCTTAAATGGGTCCTCATCATTGCTGACTTTAAAATCCCTGAACTCTTTGTTAGCCAGCCAGCCCCCCAGGAAGACCCCTTTTTACCTGAGTATTCCATACCTTCTCCACAAAGAGCAGAGCTGAATTGCAGGGCCCAGATAGACTCACAGGAACAGATCTCTAATTCCAAGGCCTTACTGCTGCCAGTATGAGAACTGTGGGAAAGCTTACCCTAAGCACTCCCATATCCTGAGTCACCAATGCAAACACACAGGTGGGAACCCTATAAATGTGAATGGGAAGGTTGTATGTAGTCTTTCTTCCATTCTGATAAGCTTGGATAACATATGTGTATACACATCAGATGCAGGACACATAGATGTGATCAATGCAGATGAGAATTCATGAGATCTTATCATCTCAGGCGACACCCAAGGACTCATCTGCGGGGCCCAGGATCCCCCAATCCACAGGCAAATGATGAAAAGATGGCTGATATTCCTGCTCCTGCTCTTTAGTCAGTCTCCTTTTCCTTTCATTTTGGCTTCTCTACCCAGATCCTGCTTGACTCTGACTAGCTTGTCTCTTTAGTAAATATAAGCTTATTTGCAGATGGAGAAAGATTATGAGACAGTGTTGAATGAAGCCTATATTATCTGGACTCCATCAGGAACTCTTCAAAAAATGGATGTCATTACTTCTTTGAGGCTACTTACTGTTGCTGAGTTTAGCCAAATGGAAAGATGAAGCAAAGTAGAGATTGGGAGCTTTATTAAAAAGCTATTTATGTCACTCCCCAACTGGAAACTCTTCAATGACTCTCCTTGCCTGCTACAAAAAAATCTAACAATGCATTATTCTGGCTATTATTCTAATAGAAACCCTTTAACACCTAAAATGTTATTTCCCCCAATCACGCCTTCTACTGAGGGCCAGGCAGGGCTCTCCTCTCTGGCTCAAATGTTGCCACGTTTCCAGATCCAGGCTATGTTCAAAGTTTCAAAATCCAGGCTATGTTCAAATCCTGAACATACCACATGGTCATGAGACCTTGGCAAAGGTCTTATAGTAGGTGAAAAAAAATACTATTAGACTATTTGAGGCACATCTTATGTATTGAATCAGATTCTGTTCAGAACTTACCAGCCACATGCCCAGAGTTTGTCTCCTCTCACCACTTTCAGACTTGGATAAAATGGCCCACTGCAGGGCATGGAATCTGGCACTTTGAGTATCCACTAGCAACACAGAAGCATGTGGGAGTTAATTCTCTTGAGCAACATTTGACTAATGAGAGTTGGGAGAGACTATGGCAGATAAATTCCCTCTTCTCTCCTCCCTTCCCTGAATTGCTGCAAGACACTGTTTCTCCAAATAATACAGCCAATGGGGAGATGTCCCAAGTAGCCAGTGAACACACCTGCTGTGCTTCAAGACTTATCATGAAACAGGATCCCACCTGATATTACCTTGCATTACCTCCCTTTCTCCCTGCCTTGTTTTTTATTTTCTCCCTTTCAGTGCTTTGGGTTTACACCATCCAAATAAAATATTGGTATTTCATTTTTGTTTTAGATTCTGTTTTCTAGGTGACTTGAGGGTGGAGGACATTAGAATGGGGTAGAGAAGGACAAACCCATTGTAACTTCACCTTCTCCTTACAAGAGCTCAGGTACCAGATTCTTTGTATTAAAAAGCCTATTCTGCTCCCTTGGGTTGTGTGTATAAATGGCTATCCTGACAATTCAACCAGGTAGTTCAAACCTCATTTCTGGACTTCTCAGTCAGCCATTTTTTTCTGACCAGCAAACTAATAGAAAGGAATTTACCCAAGGTCTCAAGTGTACTCTCAAGTAGCAGAGCTGGGATCCCAATCAGGATCTATCTATTTCAGAGGTACATCTCTTAAATATGATGCCTTCTATAATGTTGCGTCTGCTTAGTCTGATGCCAAGCACTGACAGGTGATTCCACAGTGTGATGGATCAAGACTGGTTCCTGTGTTCCAGGCACCATTTGGTCTAGGGCCTAAGAGGTCCATCTAGGTGCAGTAACCACAGAGAGGAAAAGCACCTACAGGGGAGGGAGTTGAGGGAGTAATAGAAGGATAAGGACACATATGTAATACCTTAATCAATAAAAAAATTGTAAAAATAATAAAGGGGGAGGGAAATCCAAGATGGCAGCATAGGTAAACACCTACACTACTGCCTTGCACAACAATTTCAAAAATACAACTAAAAGACAGAACAGACATCATCTAGAACCACAGGAAAGCGCCGAGTGTAAGTTCTACAGCCAGAAGGAAAGAGAGGGGCTCACAGAAACCCAGAGGAGCTGCAAAAAGCCGAGGTACGAAGACGCGTGCACTGAGAGAGCGGGTGCCGAGTACCTGGCTGGCTTTCTCTGGCAGGAGGGAAACCGAGACTCCCAACGGCATTGAACCCCTTATCTTACGACACTAAACCCCAGATCCAGCCGAAACTCATACGGGGGGAGTTTGGACTGTGAAAAGGGAGAGGTGCACGGAAATTTAGGGGAGTCACAGAAGATCAGGTCTGGTCTCGCAGGCGCAAGGTGCTGCGCGGAGGACAGATTGCTGATTGTGCCGCTGGCTTTCGCGAGCGGGCGGGAGACAGACCCTCCGAATTGTGCCACTTCTGAGTCCACTGGGCCCCTGTTTTGAGCGAAACCCTGGGGACCTAGACTCGTGTGGTCCTAGTGCGCAGGGGAGCTTGAAAGGCAGCGGTTAGAGGCTCTGCGGGTGCGCACGCGCACAAGGACCACTACAGCGATTACCCAGTCACGTGAGACTCAGGGGCCGTGGAGGGTGGGGCCAACTGGAAGGCAAGGCGGTCCCTTAAGCCCTGAGACTCCACCCATCCTAGGCTCAATAGAGGCTTCTTCGGTTTTGCTTCTGGTATCATAAGGCTGAATCCAACACAGAAGTTTCCCGGCATAGTGAAAATGCTGAGACAAGGGAAGGGATCACAAACAAAAGAAATGGAGGGAAAAAAAACGACTGGATATAGAGTTCAAAACCACACTTATAAGGTTTTTCAAGAATATGCTAGAAAAGTTGGATAAATTTAGTGAGACCCAAGAGGAGATGAAAAAGGACCAACTAGAGATGCAAAAGAGCCAACTAGAGATGGAAAAGGTCCAACTAAAGATGATAAAGGACCAAATAGAAATTAAACATACACTGACTGAAATAAAAAATATTATACAGAGTCCTAACAGCAGACTAGAGAAAGGCAAGAATCAAGTCAAAAATTTGAAATATAAAGAAGCAGACAACATTCAACTGGAAAAGCAAGAAGAGAAAAGAATCCAAAAATGTGAACATAATGTAAGGAGACTCTGGGACAGCTTTAAGCGTACCAACATCAGAATTGTGGGGGTGCCAGAAGAAGAGAGAGAGCAAGATACTGAAAACCTATTTAAAGAAATAATGACTGAAAACTTCCCACATCTGGTAAAAGAAATAGACTTACAAGTCCAGGAAGCACACAGAACCCCATATAAAAGGAATCCAAAGAGGACCACACCAAGACACATCATAATTAAAATACCAAGAGCAAAAGAGAAAGAGAAAATATTAAAAGCAGCAAGAGAAAAACAGTTTATTACCTACAAGGGAGCACCCATACGACTGTCAGCTGATTTCTCAACAGAAACAATGCAGGCCAGACGGGAGTGGCAAGAAATATTCAACGTGATGAATAGCAAGAACCTACAACCAAGAATAATCTATGTAGCAAAGCTAACATTCAGAATTGAAGGAAAGATAAAGAGCTTCACAGATAAGAAAAAGCCAAAGGAGTTCATCAACTCCAAACCAGTATTATATGAAATGCTGAAAGGTACTCTTTTAGAAGAGGAAGAAGAAAAAGGTAAAAGCCAAAAAATTATGAACAAATACATATCTATCAACAAGTGAATCTAAAAATCAAGTGAATTGACAATCTGATGAACAGAATAAACTGGTGAATATAATAGAATTAGGGGCATAGAAAAGGAGTGGACTGATAATTCTCAGAGGGAAAGAGGTGAGGGGGAGTGCAGGGAGAGACTGAACAAAAATCATACACCTATGGATGAGGACAATGTGGGGGAGATAAGGGGAGGGGGGGAGGGAACCAGGTGGAGGGGAGATATGGAGGGGAAAAAAGAGAAACAAATGTAATAATCTGAATAATAAAGATTTAATTAAAAAATAATAATAAAGGGGAAGGTCAGAAAGATATATGCTCCCTGACAAGGGATTGGCCCCACAATCTTGAGTATGTGCTCTGACTGAGAATCAAACCAGCAGTTTTTCAGTGCACAGGACCATGCTTAGCCAACTGAGACACACTGGCCAGGCTCTAAAAATATTTTTAAGTCTGAAATTCAGAGCTGTAGGGATACATAGTGGATGGCATGGGAACACAGTGTGTCAGGGAAGAAGACTTCTCAAGGAGGTGCCTGAGTCAGACCTGAAGAGCTCATGGGGCTTAGCCAGACTTGCCATTTACTGGATGTCTACCTTGGTCATGCTTAGTGCTGGACACTAAGAACTCAGAATATGACAAAATGGCAGCCAAACAGGCAGACATGTCCTGAGCCTTATCCCGGAGCAGATAGAAAGAGCATCTAAATCAAATAACATCCACCCAGAATTAGCAAAGTAGATATAGCTGGTGAGATAATTTTCAGCCAGGAATGGTAGGATGGGGGATCTGGGCTGGAGAGAATTGTGAGACCTCTGAGCTGAGAGGGTCAGAAGGAAGCCACATGACACCAATTCCATGCCCCTTGGAAATAAGCATAACATTTGACTGTGGAAAGGAAGTACACAGGGCTGTTGGTGACAGGGGATTCTAGATCTAAGTCCACAGCCACAAAAGGCTGAGGCCAAATCGCAATTCAGATTTGGACCTGATTAACTGCCCAAACTGCGCTGGGTAGGGAGGGTGAGGGAGAGGAACTTGTAGTCACACGGTTATTTTCCCTCTTTTTGGTCTTTGCTTTTATTTGCTAAACCCAGAACATAGGACTTTTCAAATACAATAACTCACCCGTGGCTGAGGTGCAGGTGGACGTGCTGAATTGTGGAGTCCAGGAAGATGCTGTGAAGAAGAGAAGGTCAGGGAAAGATGACTTGGAGTCCAGCACTGGGACATTCCTCATACTCTTAACCTTAACAGCCATTTTCTCTTGTAGAACTAGATCCTCACTGCAGTCTCCAGGCAACCAATACAGCCACACTCAGACTACAACCTGAAGGACTAAAAAAATAACCTGAATAGCTCTTAAGAGCCCTCAGGACTGGGTTGAAGAGAGGCCCTTCAGTCCCAGAAAGCAATACAGCAACCTCCCTAACTATAGCCCTGTCAGAAAAAGCCGCTTGAGAGATTAAAATTGAAAGTGGGCAGATCATTCCCACCTGCTGGCAGTCAAGGTGGTGAAGATATACACAGAGGGGCAGTGGATCGCTTGGAATTTCAACAAGGTGCTGGCTACCTAATAGGAAACTGAGAAGTGGCAGGCAGTACAGAAGAGTGGGATCTTAAACCAGTCCCCATGGGGCATTAAAACTTGACTGAAATAAGTAACACTTCACTTTTTTATTTTTACTTTACTGTTTTAATCTTTAATTTTTTATTTTTACTATTTATTTTATGTTTCAATATTTTATTTAAAATTTTTATTTTCTTTGATTTCTTGTTTATTTTTTGCATTATTTTTATTCATTCTATTTTTATTGTTATATTATTTTACTTTTCTTTTTTATTTTTTTAATTTAATAAATCTTTTTTGTTCAGATTATTACAATTGTTCCTCTTTTTTCTACCCATAGCTCTCCTCCATCCAGTTCCCACCCCACCCTC
>JAAGEH010001286.1:0-12630 GCA_011751065.1 Lasiurus cinereus
GCCATTAAAAAGAAGGAATTCTTACCATTTGCAGCAACCTGGTTGGAACTAGAGAGCCTTATGCTTAGTGAAATAAGCGAGTCAATGAAGGAGAAGCATCACATGATCGCACTCATTGGGGGATCATAAAGAACATTATAAACTGATGAACAAAAGGATAGATACAGAGACAGTAAAGCTTCAAACAGACTGTGAAATTACAGCAGGAAGATTAAAGTTAGGTGAGGTAGATAAGAGATCAATCCCCTTCTCTTTTTGATGTTGATGATAGGAGAGGGCCCCATGTCCGACACATCCACTGTCTGATCCCAGTTCCCCCTTTTCTCCGCCATTTCAGCTGGGTCTTGCTCAAAGAAGGAACGGGACTGGATCACTTGGGGTTGACACCGTCCATGACCCTTTCGCTGTGGGTCTCTCTCCCTTTCACGCTTCTCCTTCTTCATGGTCACTTCTTTCTTGGTCTTCTGACTGATGATATTTGGGGTGAAGGTTTTCTTCTTGACTCCCCCGAAGGTGAGATCCCTGGAGCGGATGGCGGGAAGGCGGCCAGGGGTGAGGTGTGGGGCCGCGGTCCAACAAGCTGGGGCGCCTGGAGCACTGGGCTCGCCACGGGCCTTTCTTCCCGACATGTTGGGGTGCAGATTGGGACTTCAGCTCCAGTGGGGCCCGCAGCCAATCCTAGGTCTCCTCCTGAGGCGGAAGTCGGAAGTCTGCGTGGCAGGGCCTGGGCGCCGCCATCTTGTCGCAAGGCCGAAGCCTCTTTTTTTTTTTTTTAATTAAGTTTATTCAGATGACATTGGTTATGAAAGGGCAGAGCAGGACTGACTCCATTTCCTACCCGGCCTCCATCTTGTGTAGCTGTGTCTCTGACCTGACCCCTCCCCTGAGAAAGGCCACAGGATGTGTCAGTTACTCAGCCCGCCCTTCAATCAGCCAATGGGGATGCAAGGGGCGCTAAC
Source organism: Lasiurus cinereus (assembly GCA_011751065.1). Classification (NCBI taxonomy): domain Eukaryota; kingdom Metazoa; phylum Chordata; class Mammalia; order Chiroptera; family Vespertilionidae; genus Lasiurus; species Lasiurus cinereus. The sequence goes on from JAAGEH010001286.1 coordinate 960, forward strand.
CTAAGGCCCCAGGTATGCTGCCCACATCCTGTCTTTGTGTAACCGGAGCCTAGCCACACCCTCCCTACCTTTGCGTCACTAGCCCCCAGCCCTCGCCCAACCAACGGGGATCGGCCCACTCAGTGGTCCGAGGAAGCCCCACCTCCCCCTATAAAACCTTTGTGCTTGTGAGACTCGCTCTCTTCCTGCATCCTGCCTCTGCCAGGGTGGAAGCCCGGGCTTGAATAAAGGCTCTTTGCTTTTGCATCGGACTGGGCTCCCTGGTGGTCTTTGGGGATCTTGAAATCTGGGCATAACAGTTACTAAGGTTATATAGGTTTCAAGTGTACATTTCTAGGATACGTCATCTACCTATTGTATTGTGTGTTCACCACCTAAAGTCAAATCATGTTCCATCACCATGTATTTGGACTTCTTTGCCCTTTACTAATCCCCACCCCTCTTCCTTCTGGTAACTACAGAACTGTTGTTTGTATCTGTGAGTTTCTGTTTCATATCCCACATATGAGAAAAATAATACGATTCTTAGATTTTTCTGATTGACTTATTTCATCAGCATTAATATTCTCAAGACCCATCCATGTTATTGCAAATAGCAGTATTTAATCTTTTCTTATGGGTGAAAAGTATTCTGATATCTATCTATCTATCTATCAATCATCTCTGTATATCTCTCTCTATATGTGTGGTGTGTGTGTGTGTGTGTGTGTGTGTGTGTGTATTGCACAACATGTTTTTCCAATCATCTATTGAAGGACACTTTGGTTGTTTCCATGTGTTGGCCACTATGAATCATGCTTGATTTTTTCCCCTTTGTCTTTCTGATTATAGCTTTAGTTCGTGCTTCAGATAACCTGCATTAAAATTTGCCTTCCTTTAATATTCTATGTGCTTAGTGACTACATGCAAATAAATAAATGTTTCTATCATATGTAAATAATATATAAATACATACATATACATGCTCATATTAAAATTTTCCAACCAAGAATAGTGATTGTCTTTTTGTTTAAATATTTCATATTCTTTGAGTAGATATTATACTTTGTTTATATGTACTATACTTTTTGTTAAATTTATTATCTTGGTAATTAAGTTTTATGACTGTCAGTAAAATAATATTTGCGGATTGATTTCCTATTGCTTATTGTTATTACAGTCTGCTGATTTTAAAATACTTTTTATTTTTTTTTCAATTAGAACAATAAATTCCCTAGTTTTCTATTAGGGTTTTTTGAGTTTTTAGAATACGTAAATATGTTGTCAGGATAAAAAACAGATATGCCAAATTTCATCAAATTTAAGACATCATCAACTGTAAGAAATACAATTAAGCTATGTATCACTATTAAAAACAACAATGGCAAATGCTGACAAGGATGTGGAGAAAAGGAAACACTAGTTCACTACTGGTGGGAATGCAGATGTTGCAGCCACTATGAAAAGCAGGATGAAATTTCATAAAAAATTAAAAATGGAACTCCTATTTGATCCAGCTTTCCCACTTCTGGGAATAAATCCTAAAAACCTAAAACACCAATTAGAAAGAATATATACACCTCTGTGTACATAGCAGCATTGTTTATAATAGCTTAGATTTGGAACCTGCCCAAGAACCTATAAGTAGATGAATGGTTAAAAAAGCTGTGGGATATTTACACAATAGAATACTACGCAGCTGTAAAAATGTGATTTCTTACCCTTTGGGATGGCATGGATGGACCTGTAGACTATTATGCTAAGTGAAATAAGCCAGAAAGAGAAAGGCAAATATCATGTGGTCTCACTTATTTGTGGAATCTAATGAACAAAATGAATTGATCATCACAATAAGACCTGAAGCATGGAGATATGGAGTGACTGACATACATCAATGTGGGAATGAGAAGAGATAAACCAAAGAACTTATATATTTAGATGCATGACTCATGGACACAGGCAATAGGGTGGTAAAGACCTGGAGTGGGGTAAGGCAGGGCTGGGAGAAGAGGGTAAGGGTAAGGGGTATGGAAGACATCTGTAATGCTATCAGCAATAAGATATATATATATATATATATATATATATACATTAAAAAAACAAAACACCAAATAAAAGACAAGTCTGGCTTTATGTAGGTAATCCAAACAATGGGAAAAAAAGACAATGTTGCCAATTGAACTATACCAATAGGAGATGCTGAATATGACAAATCTCCATTTCAGAAAAGCAAAATATGAATAAAATACAATAGTTTTATTCAATCTCCTATATGTATCTGATGATATTCTTTTTATTACATGTCTAAGATTTTCTAATAAAATATGCAGGGTTTTAATTATTTTATCTCTCATATTTATTGGGCTTTATCTGTACTATTGGGCTTTCCAAAAAACTGGCTTTTGAATTTCTTTAACTTATATAATTAATTTCATTTCTACCTATAATAAGTTACTTTTTCCATTTATATTTTCATTTTTCATCTTTTCAAATGTATAAGGATAAGTTTCTCTCTTTTAGTTTACATTTTTATAATTAGGGAATAGATTTAGAATAAAAGAATTCCTTTTTGACTATGGCTTTTCAGTGATCCAAATATGTGATGACATCTGCATTTCATTGCTTTCCAGATAGCAATTAGTTAATATTATGGAAAATACCTTAATTTTCAAGAAACTATATTTGTGTAAAAGTTTCAATTATTTTAATATAATATTTTAAATTATTATAAGAGATTTTGGACTATAAAATTCAGCTTAATTTATGTTAGAGGTAGGCACACTTATTAAATACACTGGAGAATGTTTTTGCCTTGGTTCACAGCTCTGTCAGTAGCAGAAAATAATTTTCATAAAAAAATGTGATCTGTGAAAATGAGCATAGTTTTCTATGTGCAACTATTGTGTCATTTCAAGTGCTGAACTAATATTGAGACTATTTATTTATTTATTTATTTATTTATTTATATTTTATTAATTTTTACAGAGAGGAAGGGAGAGGGATAGAGTTAGAAACATCGATGAGAGAGAAGCATCCTCCTGCACACCTCCCACTGGGAATGTGCCCACAACCAAGGTATATGCCCTTGACTGGAATCGAACCTGGGACTCTTCAGTCCACAGGTCAACGTTCTATCCACTGAGCCAAACCAGTTAGGGCTAATTCTGAGACTTTAAACCTAAACCTTTGTGATCCATAATGCCATCTCCTATTCCCATTCCTAGTCTATAATCTTCTGAGCACCCACAAGTCATTTTATACATTATTGCTCTACCAATTCTGACATCTCCTATTTATGACTTTGCAATGATTTCAACTATAAATTAAAGTGAATATTTACTACATTTTCACCAGTGTTTCTGTGTTCAAGGTAGTAATCCTTTCCGGTGTTTTCCCAATATTAGAAGTACTATAATTCTTTCACACGTACTTTAACTTGTGATTATTCATCATTTTTAGACATTATACACAAAATTATTCTTCTACATGTGTTTAGGTATCACTATTGTATGCATTTTGAGTAGAGCAACAAAGCATTCTATCTTACATTTTCCTGAGGGATTACTTTTATATATATTGAAATAATATTATGAAGTTAATCGGTTTTAAAAAATATTTAAAAAATAAATTAACATGATGTTGGTTTGAGAAAATGAGGATATAAAATGGCTTGAGTCAGGCTCACTGAAAGTTTGTTTGAAGAAACATTGAGAAAATCAATATAACTCATGTATATACTGTTAAAAAACAAACAGATTGTAAACTTCAAAAAATATATTGTATCCTTGTTTTTGAAATGTCTGAAAATATTATTTCCTTTTATTAGAAGAAAACAAAACAATTCTTTTGATTGAATCCTTGAAGGCTTTCTTAACCTGATTGTTTCTCAGTGTATAAATAAATGGGTTTAACATAGGTGAAATAGAAGAAATGAGCAGTGAAACTACTTTATTAATGGTCACTTGCTCCTTTGCTGCAGGATTCATATAGATGAAAATGCATGTACCATAGGTGATGGAAACCACAATCATGTGGGAAGAACAGGTGGAAAAGGCCTTTTTTCTTTGCTGAGCAGAAGGGAATCTCAGAATTGTCTTGATAATGGAAGCATATGACAGAACAACACAAGTTAGAGTCATATTCAAGGTCAGGACAGCACAGATTATGATTGTCTGTTCGACGAGCCATGTGTCTGAGCACGAGATTTTCACTAAGGGAACTCCATCACAGAAAAAATGATCAAGCATGTTAGAGTCACAAAATTTTAGAGCTAAACCCAGGCTAAGTGGTGGGATTATGACACATAAACCAGACATCCAACAGCTAATAGTAAGAGTCTGGCAGACCTTGCTGCTCATGATGGTTGTATAATGCAGGGGCTTGCAGATGGCCACATAGCGGTCATAGGACATGGCAGCCAGAAGAAAAAATTCTGTTACTGCACAGAGGTCAGTGAAAAACACTTGGATGAAACAGTCATTGTAGGTAATGACCTTGTTACCTGCTGCAATACTATACATGTACCTGGGGATACAGGCAGATGTGAATGAGATCTCCAAAAAGGAGAAATTTTTTAAGAAAAAGTACATAGGTGTTTTTAGGTGAGAATCCACAGAGGTGAGTGTGATGATGGTCAGGTTTCCAGCTACACTCAGGGTGTAGGTGAGAAATAGAAAGATAAAAATCAGCACCTTCAGCTGAGGGTCATCTGTCAGTCCCAGCAGAATGAATGTTGTCACTGTACCGTTTCTCATCATGGACTTCCGACTTCTTCCAATCTGCATGCAATATTCAGAGAGATTGTCTCATAGATTATAGCTTATTTGAACTGTTCTAAAACTTAATTCTTATGCCCCTATTTCCCATTACACACTCCATCTTTCCCCCCTTGAATATGTGCATTACATTCACTGACTATGTGTGTCACCTTTGTTACCACAGAAATGATGACTATCTTCTCTTCCCTCCCTCATCTTCCAGTCAATGAATCATCTTCAGTGTTACTGAAGGACTCAAATGTTCCTACTATTCAATCAATATGCCAAATATTGACATTTTTCTGACATCAATTAATAACAAACATGTTCTCCTTGTGTATCTAGTTTATGAGTATCCCCATGTTTATCATGTCACATGAGAATATCCACTTCATTATTTAACTTATTATGTTCTGTTCCTGTGGACTTTGGGGCAGAATTATAGTGACCACCGAGTTCACAAAGTTTCTGATATCGAGAAAGATCACTTACTGATGGTCATGGATCACTTAAAAGTCAGAATTCTTTTAGGAAATGTAGTCACTAAATTTCATATCAAATTGAAATATTCAGGTTTTGATTATTACCTAATGCTGAAAATATGTTTTCTTCATGATATTACAATTTATTTTATAATAGAAGTCAATAAACAGACTGACCAGAACATGTAACTGATTTCTGTTTATTCTATCTTCCAAACAAATGTTCAAAATGAACACAGGAATCTGTAATGAAATACTGTGACTTCAGTCATCTTGTTATTCTTTGTTTGGGGTGGAAAGAGGAATGCAAGAGCATGCTTGTATATTTCTATATAAAAATACTTCATTATTTTTAATTTGTGGTTGAATAGTCTATACAAAGTTACTCTGAATATTTCTCTCATTAAGCAAGGTACAATATTTTAATGTATTTTATGAATAAAAACCTCCCAGACATTGACATTTATTCACAGGAGGGAAATTCATTCTCAGAAATTAATTTCATAAACATATCTTAAACACATTATTAAGAGTATATAAGCTCTCACAGAAATCCATTTTCTTGTCAGAGGAAATTATAATCTAGATCCTAAAAGGGAATTCTAATCAAAGAGACAAACTGTCATACTTACTCTTCTGTTTGGAAATCAAACCTTTGTTGGCTATTTAAATATAGCAATATTAAGACTACAGTGATATTTTCATAAAAATATGTATGTCTTCACATTCACTGGCATGTCTGGGAATACAGAGTTCCCTTTGTTTTCCATTTCCGACAAACTGGACAGACTTGCTTAGGATGGGCTGAGTGCTACTATAAGCCTCAAAAGATTTTCCTACTATCTCCATCATTAGGGAAAAAATGACTTTAAAGGCTGAGAACGCTCTTCACTGGTGGAAGAGATAATAATTTAAATAATCAGGACAGAGAAAAATGCTTTTATGATGTCCAATGTGATTTTTCTTTTTAATTTGCAGAAAATGCCAGTAAGTGAAAACAAGAAATGGTCCTTGGTGACCTACAATGAATTGTTAATTCATTTCTGAGTAATGAAGTTTGGTAAATATATAAGGAAAACAGGCTTCAGTGGGACTGACTCCTTGGAGAAATTAGAATGTTGCAGCAGCATATGACATAGGTCATTTATTTTATTTTATTTTTTAAAAATTTCCTTGTTGAAAGTATTACAGATGCCTTCCCTTTCCCCCATTGACCTCCTCCACCTTGCTCTGTCTTCTCCCCAGTTCTTCACTGCACTGTTGTCTGTGTTTATGGGTTATGCATATATGCACGTAAGTTTTTTGGTTACTCACTTTCTGCCACCCTTCACTTCCCTCTGAGTTTCATCAGTCTGTTGTATGTCTATGGATCTTTTTTGTTCATCAGTTTATTTTAGTCATTAGATTTCACATATGAGTGAGATCATGTGATACTTGTCTTCCTCTGACTGGCTTATTTCATTTAGCATAAAACTCTCTAGGTCCCTCCATGCTGGCTCAAAGGGTAAAAGTTCCTTCATTTTTACAGCTGTATAGTATTTAATGGTGTAAATTTACCAGTTTTTTTTTAATCCACTCATCTATTAATGGGCCCTTGGGCTGTTTCCAGATCTTAGCTATTGTAAATAGTGCTGCTATGAAATAGAGGCGCATGCATTCTTTCTGATTGGTACTTTGGGATTCTTAGAATATATTTCTAGAGATGGGACCACTGGCCAAATGGCAGGACAACTGTGTCATATAAATCACTTAGTTCATTTCCTAATTGATTTTTTCTTTTCTTCCCCCACTCCTCTTATTCCCCCTCCTCTCTTTCTCTCTCTTTCTCCAAAGAGACAGGGAAAGAGAGGGATAAAGAGACAGAAACATCAATGAGAGAGATACATGGGTAGACTGCTTCCTGCACTCCCCCTACTGAGGATCGATCCCAAAACCTGGGCATGTGCCTTGACTGGGAATGGAATCGTGAACTCCTGGTTCATAGGTTGATGCTCAATCACTGAGTCACACCAGTCAAGCATATTTTCCATATGAACAACTATAAACTTTTGCCCCTCCCTGTATAAGGCTAATGTTTACATATAGATCTTGTCCTTCCAAATTTTTCTTTCTCCAAATATACTGACTGCATTATTTACAAATGCATAAAAATTTACAACCATATCTTATAATTGAAGATAAAACATACTTTTATAGTTTTCACAATATAAATGTACTAAGTGCCACTGAGTTTTACTTAAAAATGGTCAAAATAGTAAATTCTGTGTTATGCATATTTCACTACAATAAGAAACATACATATTTATATATTTAAACATCTTATTTATCACATAACTAGAGGCCCGGTACATGAAATTCATGCACGGGGGCTGGTGTCCCTTAGCCCAGGCTGCACCCTCTCCAATCTGAGACCCCTCGAGGGATGTCCTACTTCCTGTTTAAGCCTGATCTCGGTAGGATCGGGCCTGAATGGGCAGTTAGACATCCCTCTCACAATCCAGGACTGCTGGCTCCCAACTACTCGCCTGCCTGCTTTCCTGATTGCCCCTAACCACTTCTGCCTGCCAGCCTGATCACTCCCTAACCACTCTCCTGCGAGCCTGATTGATGCCTAACTGCTCCCCTGCCAGCCTAATTTCCCCTAACTGCCCTCTTCTGCTGGCCTGGTCACCCCTAACTGCTCTTCCCTGCAGGCTTGATCACTCCAACTTCTCTCCCTTGCAGGCCTGGTTTTTCCCAACTGCCGTCCCCTGCTGGCCATCTTGTAGTGGTGATCTTGTGTTCACATGAGGGCAGCCATTTTTGATCACATGGGGGAAGCCATCTTGTGTGTTGGAGCGATGGTCCATTTGAATATTATTCTTTTATTAGATAGGATAGAGGCTTGGTACATGGGTGGGGGCAGGGTGGTTTGCCCTGGAGGGTGTACTGGACCAGAGTGGGGGTTCCTTTGTGGTGGGTGTGGCCTGGGCCAGGGGCTGTGGTGATTTTCAGGCTGGCCACACCCCCTGGCGACCCAAGTGGAGCCCTTGCGATTTGGGATTTATTTATCTTCTATAATTGAAAATTTGTAGCCATGAGTGGAGGTCAAGGCAGGCCAGGGCTGGGGGAGCTTGGCTTCTTCCTTCACCAGGGGCAATTCAAGCCTCCTGCTCTCTCCAACTCTGTGGCTGCCACCATTTTTGTTGGAATTTATTTATTTTCTATAATTGAAACTGTAGCCTTGGGTGGGGGCCTGGGGCCCCCAAGGCAGGCAGAAAACTTGACTTCCTCCATTGCCAGGGAAACCCAAGCCTCCTGCTTACTCTGTGGCTGCAGCTATCTTGGTTGGGTTAATTTGCATACTCGCTTCTGATTGGCTGGGGTGGGCATGGCTTGTGGGTATAGCGGAGGTATGGTCAATTTGCATATTACTCTTTTATTAGATAGAATATAAATTTTATCTAAGTTATCAGCACTTTATTTTTTATTTTAAATATTTTTTTATTGATTTTTTACAGAGAGGAAGGGAGAGGGATATAGGGTTAGAAGCATCATTGAGAGGGAGACATTGACCAGCCGCCTCCTGCACGCCCCCTACTGAATATGTGCCCTCAACCAGGATACATGCCCCTGACTGGAATTGAACCCGGGACCTCCTTTCAGTCCGAAGGCTGATGCTCTATCCACAGAGCCAAACCGGTTTCGGCAGCACTTTTATTTATTTATTTATTTAATTTATTTTTTAAAAATTAAATCTTTATTATTCAGATTATTACATTTGTCTCTCTCTTTTTTTCTCCATAGCTCCCCTCCACCCCGCTCCCACCCCTCCCTCTACCCTTACCTTTTCCCCCAATTGATGAGTCCATAGATGTATGATTTTTGTCCAGTCACTCTCTGTTCCCCCCTCTCCCCTTTCCCCCTGAGAATTATCAGTCCACTCCCTTTCTGTGCTCCTGATTCTAGTATATTCACCAGTTTATACTGTTGATCAGATTTTTAATTCACTTAATTTTTAGATTCACTTGTTGATAGATATGTATTTGTTGTTCATAATTTTTTATCTTTTACCTTTTTCTTCTTCCTCTTCTAAAAGAGTACCTTTCAGCATTTCATATAATACTGGTTTGGAGTTGATGAACTCCTTTAGCTCTTTCTTCTCTGTGAAGGTCTTTATCTGCCCTTCAATTCTGAATGATAGCTTTGCTGGATAGAGTATTCTTGGTTGTAGGTTCTTGCTATTCATCACATTGAATATTTCTTGCCACTCCAGTCTGGCCTGCATTGTTTCTGTTGAGAAATCAGCTGACAGTTGTATGGGTGCTCCCTTGTAGGTAATGAACTATTTTTTTCTTGCTGCTTTTAATATTCTCTCTTTGTCTTTTGCTCTTGGTATTTTAATTAGGATGTGTCTTGGTGTAGTCCTCTTTGGATTCCTTTTATATGGGGTTCTGTGTGCTTCCTGGAGTTGTAAGTCTATTTCTTTTATCAGATGTGGGAAGTTTTCAGTCATTATTTCTTTAAATAGGTTTTCTGTATCTTGCTCTCTCTCTTCTTCTGGCACCCCCACAATTCTGATGTTGGTATGCTTGAAGCTGTCAGAGGCTCCTTACGTTATCTTCACATTTTTGTATTCTTTTCTCTTCTTGCTTTTCCAGTTGAGTGTTTTCTGATTCTTTTTATTTCAAGGACCAGTCTTAAGAAAGGCATTTGAGTAGAAAGTGCAGGGCTTGAACAACCTTAACCTGCTGAATTAACACTGTATTCTAGTACCATAAGATATTTCAGGCTCATCCTGTGCTTTCCTTATATCAACCCTTCCAGTAATGATTTTTCTAAAAAGGTATATTGTTTGTTTTGTTTTGCTTTTGTTTTTAGTATTTTTAAAATTTAGTTTCTCAAGCAAATATCATTAATTCTAAATATGCTTTAAAACTTGATATGACTACATATGTAAGAATTATTAAATATGTTTACATGTACAGTACATGTATTTTACACACATATCTATATATATGTGTGCACATATGACTATACATGCATAGTGAAGGGTTTTGGCAAGGTTTCCAGTGCAAAAATTCAATTATATTAGATATATTTTGTCACTATGTCTCTCATCCCCCTCCAAAAAATTTTTTTCACAAGAATTACTCTAGAACAAATTGTGTGACTCTAATAGATTTGTTTAATAACTTTATGACATTCAATCTATTGAGAGTTTTTCATTTTGCATTGAGATTTTGGTCATCAGAAATGCTGTATTTCATATTGTGCCTTTTTATGCTGTATATCCTTTCAAATGGTACTTACATTTTTGTGAGATAGAGTTGCAGGTATGGAATTGCCATGTCAAAATATACATATTTTAAAATTGTAGGTTTTCTGCTATGGTACATCTACACAATGGAATTCTATGCTGCCATTAAAAAGAAGGAATTCTTACCATTTGCAGCAACCTGGATGGAACTGGAGAGTCTTGTGCTAAGTGAAATAAGCCAGTCAATGAAGGAGAAACACCACATGATCTCACTCATTTGTGGATAATAAAGAACATTATAAACTGATGAACAAAAGGATAGACACAGGAGCAGTAAAGCATCAAACAGACTGTCAAATTGCAGCAGGAATGTTAGAGAGAGTTGGGGTAGCTAAGAGATCAACCAAAGGACTTGTATGCATACCTATAAGCATAACCAATGAACACAAGACACTAGGGGGTTAGGGTATGCCTGAGGGGGGGGCAATGGGGAGATATGTATACATGTAACACACACACACACACACACACACAAAAGCATAAAAATAAAAAAAATAATAGTGATAAAAAATTGTAGGTTTTCTGATTGTCAAAAGGCTTTAGCAATTTAAATTTTTACATGGGCTTTAGGAAAGTACCCTTGTGCCTGTGATCCAATTCAGCAACAGATAAAAGTCCTTTTCAAAACTGAGAGCATAATTGGCATAAAGTTCTTCCACAATACAAAGTTTTTGATATTAGAACAGTCTTTTCCTTTCACAACAGTCACATTCACCTCCAGGTCCTCCTCCTGGGGGCCAGCCAGCCAAGGTTTAACATCTGGTTCTTCATTCTCTTCCTGAAACAGCCGCCCAGAGTGAGAAGCTGTACAGACATGTTTCGAGGGTCATGCCTCAGCCCGAGGTCATGGATGAAAGCATCCTCCTCCAGCATGCGCAGGATCTGTTTGGTTTCCTCATCCGCCTCCCCTTCTCTCTCTCTCTCTCTTTTTTTATTTTATGATGAAATTTTAATTTTTAAAACTTGTCACATTGCTGCAAAGGTAGCTGTGACATCTTATACACCTTTTTTTAAATTAATTTTTTATACATATTGCCCCCCCCTCCCTCCCAGGCATACCCCAACACCCCAGTGTCTATGTTCATTGGTTATGATTATATGCATAGATATGTTCATAGCAGCACAATTTACAATAGCCACAATTTGGAAACAGC
>JAAGEH010001288.1:0-47567 GCA_011751065.1 Lasiurus cinereus
CCATCCCCACCCTCATCCCCATCCCCACCTCATCCTCATCCCCATCCTTATCCCCTCCCCCATCCCCATCCCCAATCCCACCCTGAGTTCCACCACCCCAGAGTGTTACCTGCTCCTGAACTTTCCATAAACAGAAACACACAGTGTGAGCTCCGAGTGTCCAGCCCCTCCCCCCCACCGACATCCATACTGTACTTCTCTTGGTGGTCACATAAACTTCGTTTACTTTAAATTTTAAAAAATGCCCCATCATTTGCCAGAAAAAACATACCAGCAGCTTCCTGGCTGACAGTATGTTAATCGCTCTGGTTCCTGCACATGTGGACATAAACCGTACGACCACAGCCAGCCCCAAGGGGTGCAGGGCTCTCACTGTGGAGGGGTCCAGGGTGGCCTGGTGAGGGACTGTGATGTTGAACGCTATCCCTCAAAACAGGAAACGACACAGAGACCTTTACAGACAGGAGACAAACAAGGAGAGAAAAAGGACTAAAACTAATCCGAGGGAAGTCAGGAAAAGGGGACAAGGGACCCAAGGGGAAGGAAGAGGCGGGCAGCCGGGAGCCCACCTGCCCCATCATCCCTTCAAAGGGGCTTGGAAGCCAGACGTTGTCAATGGGAAGCGCTATCCCCGGAACGACCGGCCTTCGCCAGTGTCACTTGCTTTTCCAGGAACGTCCTTGTCTATTCGAGGGCCCCATGCTCTGCTGAGCTATTTCTCCTCCGTCTTCTCCAGTCCGTATCAGTGACTCAGGCCTTTCTTGTCTGTTACGACCGCTTCCTTCATTTTTGAAGCGCACTGATCAGTAGTCCCTGTGTAGCCGTCTTTCAGGGTGTGTCTGGAGGGCTCTCACGATTGATCGCCGATGGTGTCTTTGGGGCAAGAACACAGCAGCGATGCCGAGTCTTTCTCAGTCTATCGCATCCAGAGGCTACGTGCTGGCTGTCCGTCTTCTTCTTTTTTTTTTTTTTTTAAATATATTTTATTGATTTTTTACCAAGAGGAAGGGAGAGGGATAGAAAGTCAGAAACATCGATGAGAGAGAGACATCGATCAGCCGCCTCCTGCACACCCCCCACTGGAGTTGTGCCCACAACCAAGGTACATGCCCCCGACCAGAATCGAACCTGGGACCTTTCAGTCCGCAGACCGATGCTCTATCCACTGAGCCAAACCGGTCTCGGCTGTCCGTCTTCTTACTGAGGATTTGACCTTGGGCACAGAGTAAGGTGGTTTCTGCTGGCTTTCTCCACTGGAAGGTTGTTATTCTCACCTTTGTAGTTAACAAACGTATTAGAAAAGATACTTGAATGTATGCAAATCCCGAAGGAAACCACGTATAGGACACTCGAGGTTAAAGGCACAAAGATGGAAAAAGGTAGCCCATGCTAACCTAGTGAGAAGAGTGGAGTTCAGGACAAAGAATCTGGGGATAAGAAGGACCATTTTATGCTGATAAGGTGACTATTTAATCAAGAGGACATGATCTGAATATAGGCTTTCAAAATGCATAAAGAAAAAAACACACACACACAGAACTGCAGGGAGAAACAGATAAATCTATGATCAGAGTCAGAGACTGCAACACCCCGTTCTCAGTAATTAATAGAGCAAGTGGGCAGAAAGTCATAATATAGAACAGTTGAATGTCATATCATCAGCAGACTTGACCTCATCAGCATTCTACTGAGCAACAATAGAACTCACGTTTAAGTGCACACAGAACAATGATTAACACAGGCCATATTCTGGACCGTAAAATCAGTCTCAACAAATGTAGAAGGGTCCAAAACATACAGTCTGTTCTCTGACCGCAATAGATTTAAATTAATAAGTAAAAAACAGAAAAATCTCTGGAAAATACCCACATGTCTGAAAAAAAAAAAATAACACAATTCTAAATCCCTGGATCACGAAAAGAAATCAAAAGGCAAAGTAGAAAATATTTTTAGTGAATATGAAAATACAACATATCACCCTAGCTGGTTTGGCTCAGTGAATAGAGTGTTTGCCTGCAGACTGAAGGGTCCTGGGTTAGATTCCAGACAAGGGCACATGCTGGGGTTGGGGGATCCCCAGTGGGGAGCATGCAGGAGGAAGCCAATCAATGATTCCCTCTCATCATTGACGTTTCTATCTCTCCCTCTCCCTTTCTGAAATCAATAAAACAAAAATATTTTTTAAAAAAAGAAAACACAACATATCAAAATTTCAGGGGTGCATCGAAAATAGGACTTTGAGGGAAATTTATAACCTGTACTAAAGAAGAAGGCCCAAATTAGTGGCCTAGCTTCCACCTTAAGAAACCAGAAAAAACTGAAACCAGTTTGGCTCAGTGGATAGAACGTTGGCCTGCAGACTGAAGGGTCCCAGGTTCAATTCCAGTCAAGAGCATGTAGTACTTGGTTGCGGGCGCATCCCCAGTAAGGAGCGTGTGAGAAGCAGCTGATTGATGTTTCTCTCTCATTGATGTTTCTAACTCTCAATCCTTCTCCCTTCCTCTCTGTAAAAAATCAATAAGATATATTAAAAAAAATAAATGAAAAACTATTAAAAAAAAAAGAAACCAGGAAAAGAGGAGAAAGTTAAACCCAATGTAAGCAAAAGAAAGCATACAGATCATAGTGAAAGTCAATAAAAAAGGGAAAACAATAGAGCCACCAATGGAACAAAAAACGGGTTCTCTGGGAATATACATAAAATTGACAAATTTCTCTCCTGATTGATGAGTAAAAGAAAAGAGCGAAGACACAAGTGACCAATATCAGGACTGAAAAAGATGACGTCACTTTACATGGAAAGTTAATAACAGAATATTATGAAAACTTTATGCTGATAAATTTAACAATTTAGATAAATGGACAATTCCTTAAGAAATACAAACTATCGACATTTAGTCAATCAAGGAAAAAATCACCTCAGAAATTCCATCTCCACTAAATAGTTTAACAACATATAAAATGATACTACACCCTGTGAATTTGAGTTAGGCAAAGATTTCTTGTGATTTATTCCAAGGACACAAGGTTGACTTAACACTTGAAAATCAATCAGTATAATCCATAAGATTAACTGAATAAAAAAAAAGATTTCCAATAAATGCAAAAAACATTTCACAAAGTCAAATAAGCATTTCTGATGGAAACTCTCAGCAAGCTAGTAATAGAAAGGACACTTTCTCACAAGGACAAGGATAGCTACAAGAAACTTGCAGCCAACTTGTTTTTAATGGTGAAAGACTGAATGCTCTCTCCCCCTGATATCAGGAATAAGGAGATCTCCTCTTGCTCCTGGTCAATATTAAACTAGAGTCTCAAGCCTGTGCAATTGGGCATGAAAAGGAATTTAAATCTCACCCAAACTGGAGAGAAAGAAGTCATAATCTCTTTATTTACAGAGAAGATAATTGCATAAGTAGAAGATCCTGAAGTGTTTACTTAAAAGTTACTAGAATGAATAAAGGAGTTTAGCAAAGTTAAGATCAGAATACAAAAATCCAATTTGTTTCTACACATTAGTAGTTAAAAACCAGAGATTGAAACAAAAATGCCATTAACAATAAGTAATCAGAGATAAATCTGACAAAAGATGTGCAAGATCTGTACCAGAAACTATAAAACCCAGATGAAAGAAATAAAAGAAGCTCTGAATAAATGAAAGGATATACCATGTTCATGGATTGGAGACTCAATATTGTCAAGATGTTAATTCTCTCACACTGACCTATAGAATCAATGCAATCCCCAATGAAATCCTATTAGGCTTTTTAAATAGAAGTTGGGAAGATGAGGAAATACATCTTGGATGACCCAAAAAGTGTTATGAAAGAACAAAGTTGGAAAATTTTTACTTCCTGATTTCAAGAATTATTATAAAGATCCAGCTATGAAGACAGCTTGGAACATTTGCAAAAAATAGGCAAATAGACCAAATGAACACAGAGCGTACAGAAATAGACTCAAACAGATATGGATTACTGATTTTCAACAAAAGTACAAAAGTAATTCAGTAGAGGAATAATAAATTTTCAACAAACAGTCCTGGAACACTGAATATCCATATGCACACAAAAAATAAACTTGGACTCATATTTCAGACCACGTATCAAAACTAATTCAGTTGGATATTAAAACTAAAGGCAAAACGTACACTATAAAAATCCTTGTGACTTCGAGTTAGGCAAAGATTTCTTACATATGACACAAAAAGCACCATCCATGTAAGAAACATTGCTAAATTGGACTTCATAAAAATTAAAACCTCCTCTTTGAAAAGTATTTTAGAGAATTAAAAGACAATCCCCAGACTCACAGAAAATATTTACAAATCACATCTCTGATAAAGGACTTGCATCCAGAATATATAAAGAATTCTCAAAACTCAAAATAAGAAAACAACTCATTGAAAGGTGGCTAAAAGATCCGAACAGAGCACTTCCCTAAAGAAGATAGATGGCAAATAAACAGATGAAAAGATGCTCACCATCATTAGTCACCGGGGAAGTATAAATTCAAACCACAACGAGACACCACCACACCCCTATTGGAGTGTCTAAAACTAAGAAGGCAGACATGTCAGGTGCTGGTGAGGGTGTGAGCACACACTGGCACAATCATCCTGCCAGCTTCTTTCAGATTAAACCTACAGCCACAGCTGACCCCGCCGTTCCCCTCCTAGATATTTACCCAAGATAAATGAATATTTGTCCAAACATCGGTTGGACATCATGTTTGTATCACTTTATAGGCAAGGACTGGAAACAACCCACCTGTCCAGGAACAGCAAACAGACCTGTAAACTGGAACTTTCATAGGGTGAATGACTAGTCAGCCCTGAAAGGAATAACTTGATCAACACACACTCACGCTGAGCGAAGGAAACTAGACCCGAAAAGCAGAAACCTGTGATTCCACTGACACACATTCTAAGAAATGCCAACTTCCTCTACAGAGACAGACGGACAGACAGACCAGTGCTTGCCTGGGATGGGGGTAAGGAGCGGAGGGAGTGCCCAGGGTGGAACTGGAGCATGGGCCGCGCCCATTACCGTGATGCTTTCAGGAGTGTATGCACATGTCAAAACTTGCCAAACTGAGATATGTGGCCCCACAATCGAGCTGCTTTTATATTTTATTGATTTTTTCACAGAGAGGAAGGGAGAGGGATAGAGAGTCAGAAACATGGATGAGAGAGAGAGACATCCATCAGCCGCCTCCTGCACAACCCCCACTGGGGATGTGCCTGCAACCAAGGTACATGCCCTTGACGGGAATCGAACCCGGGACCTTTCAGTCCACAGACCCATGCTCTAACCACTGAGCCACACCGGCCTCGGCTAAAGCTGCTTTTAAATGCCCCCCCACCTTACACCTTCCCTGTCCTTCTCCAGGCCCACGTGCCGGGTCCCTAACACCCAGAAGGTGGGGGTGGAGAGCCCTAACCCCACTACCCAGCTTCTGGGGCCCGAGGGACGCCCCGCAAGATCCGAGGGTCTTCAGGCCCCCCGCTTGCAGGTGTCAGCGCCCCCCCCCATTCCACCACACCGCGCGCAGCTGGGTGGACCCGGGAGGGGCGGGGCTCTGGGTGCTCACGGCCCCGCCCCGCCCTTAGGCCCCGCCCACAAGCCCTGAGACACACCCACTCAAATAGAGCCGCCCCGCCCCGCCCACGCTTTCCCATAGGCCACTTTCAAGGCCCCGCCCCATCTGGCCCCCTCTAGCCCCGCCCTAGGCCCCGCCCACAAGCCCTGAGACACCCACTCAAAAAAGAGCCGCCCGGCCCCGCCCCAGGCCCCGCCCCCTCCGGCCCCCTCTAGCCCCGCCCTAGGCTCCGCCCTCGACTCAGGCTCCCGCGTCGTCCTGGCCCCGCCCTGCCCCGCCTCGCCGAGGCCCCGCCCCCAGGCCCCGCCCGCGAAGTGCAGGCAGAGCCCCGGCAGCCCTGGGCGCCGGCCTCGGGGTCCCCGCCGCGCCCCCGGGTGTGGCGCCGCCGGATCGGGCTCCGAGCCACCGGAGGTCCTCGCTCAGAGCAGCCTCGGTTCCCCGGCGGCCGCCGCGCAGGTAAAACCCCCGCCCCTCCCGGGAGTGTGGACACCGCGTCCCTGTCTATTACCCGCCCGTGGTTCCCAGGGTCCTGCAGGCGGGGGGGTGGGGGGGGATCCCCAGGGTCCTGGGTACCTCGGGGGTCTCGGGGTCTCGGGGTCCCGGGGTCCGAGCCCCTCCAGCCCAGGCCCCGCGCGGCCCCGCCACTCCACGCCCCAGCGCAGCGCGCGCCCAGGGCTGGCTTTTCCCTTTTCTCCTTTTCCCTTCCTTCCCGAGCATAATGGAAATAAAAGGCGCCCACCCAGGGCAGGGGCCTGCCAGCTGTGCCCGTAGCGCGGGCAGAGAGGAGCTTTGTGCATGATTGTCATCTGTAAGGGCTGTCAAAATTAGCAAAGTGCTAAGCTTCTGCAGCAGCCGGGCCCGGGAGTGGGGAGAACCCTGGTTCCCTGTGGGGGTGGGTTGGTTCGGGCTCTGCAGTCAGCCTTCCCGATGGATTCCCCACCCTGAGGGGCTGGGAGCGGGTGGGCCCCAGGCTGCCAGCACCCAGTGTTGTCCAGGCCCCTGGTTCCTGAGTGTCTAGAGAGGGTGTGTCCAGCTTTTAGGTGGCAGGGTTGTCCCACCATGTTGATGGGTGCCTTCTCCCCCCTCCCCGCCCCCCGCACAAACACGGGTCAGTAGAGCCTGCTCTGGCTCTTCTGGTGGCACTGGGAGTCCCCAGAAATAAGTGACAGAGGCTCCCCCACTGGTCAGAGGCTTCCCTTTGCCTGTGGCAGCTCCCCAAAGTCAAGGTGTGCCTGGGTGCCAGCGGAACCCCGTGGACAGTGCCACTTGCTCCTCTCTTTTAGCACGGAGAGAAAACACGGTGTCCTGGCGGGCGAGGACAAGAGTTTATGTCCGTATCGGAAGCGGCGTCCAGGAAAGTGGGGAAGGATGTAGGCCCGCGGCCCTGGACCAGAGGAGCGTGCCGTCTGCCCCCCGGGGCGGTCAGGATGGGCCCCACGGGCAAGCAGAGCCTCTCGTCCGCGCCAGCGCCCATGGGAGGCTCTTGCCTCCTCCTCCTCTTCTGCCTTCGCCTGGGCACCTCCTGCCCGCAGAGCTGCCAGTGCCCCGACCACGAAGGGGCCGTGGCCGTCCACTGCAGTGCCAGCGGCCTGCAGGAGATCCCCAAGGACATCCCCTCCAACGCCGTGTTCCTGAAGCTCGACGCCAACAAGATCGCCCGCGTCCCCAACGGGGCCTTCCAGCACCTGAGCCAGCTGAGGGAGCTGGACCTGTCTCAGAACGCCATCGAGACCATCGGCCCCGCTGCCTTCTCGGGCCTGGCCGGGGGCCTGCGGCTGCTGGACCTGTCTCACAATCGCATCCGCAGGATCCCCAAGGACGCCCTGGGCAAGCTCAGCGCCAAGATCCGCCTGTCCCACAACCCCCTGCACTGTGAGTGCGCCCTACAGGAGGCCCTGTGGGAGCTGAAGCTGGACCCCGACTCGGTGGACGAGATCGCCTGCCACACGTCCGTGCAGGAGGAGTACGTGGGGAAGCCGCTCATCCAGGCCCTGGACGCCGGCGTCAGCTTCTGCAGCACCCACCACAAGACCACCGACGTGGCCATGCTGGTCACCATGTTCGGCTGGTTCGCCATGGTGATCACCTACGTCGTGTACTACGTGCGCCAGAACCAGGAGGATGCCAGGAGGCACCTGGAGTACCTGAAATCCCTGCCCAGCACCCCCGTGTCCAAGGACCCCCTCAGCCCTGCGTCCTAGTGCCCGCGGAGGGCCAGCACACTGTGGCAGGTGGCGACGGGCTCACGCTCCTGGCGTTCCCCCGGCCAGGCGGTAGTCACGGCTCCTTCTGGGCGGTGCGCACGGACCGAACACTTCCTCGAACTGCACCGCGTCACCGCAACACCCTTCGAGCCAGGGAGGGCTACCATCAGACCCCCTGACAGAGGAAGGAACAGCCAGGAAACGATCCAGTCGGGTCCTCAAACCAGGCTGCCTCCAAGATGTCCCTTTTCCACGCAAGCCGAGTCTCACGCGTGGTACCCGTGGGAGTGAACGCATTCAGAGAAGGAAGGGCTTGGGTTCATGACGACGAACATCCCCGGTGGAGTTTGGGGTCCAGATTCACCTGTCGAAGGCACCGGTGACCCTACACTGCGGGATGGGCTCACCTCTGCTCCCCTCGTATTTCCTGAACACATTGGACCGCAGAGTCTGTCCGGAGCCGAGCAGGAGAGGCCAGGTTTTCCAGAGAGGGGAGGGAGTGAACAGGCGTGTTTATTCTCAGAATGGTTGTGAGGAATAACCCTTGGGCCCAAATTTCAGTCTGGTGAGAGGAGGAGGAAAACCCAAAACCTGAACCCGAGGACAAGCTGGGCCTGCCTGAGTCCCACCGCGGCCTGCCGGCTTGTGGGGAGACTGGTCACCGCTGGTCGCCGCCGTGCCTTGCTTTTCTACTCACCAACACCTAACGCAGCTCCTTGCGAAGGACGGACTGATGAGCGATGTTTCAAGGCCAATCAACGGATTCCTCCTCTTTTCCAACAACAGGTTCTCTCTCTCTCTCTCTCTCTCTCTCTCTCTCTCTCTCTCTCTCTCTTTCTCTCTCCTACCTCCTCTCTCTCCACCTTTGCTGCCAGGACTCTCAGAGCACAGTGAGTGCTCCATTTTCTTAAAGAGCTACACGTCCAGCGTAGACGCTACCTGCCCCTGTAGGACTCTGATTCATCTTCCCGTTTTTAGGTTACTGTCTTTGGAGGAGTATTTATATTTTACACTATTTTGAATTTTTTTTTTTGGTTGTTGGGGGAAGCAAATAGGGATAAATCGCTGTGAACTGAAGGTGTGAAGGACAGAAGCCTCATCAAGCAGAAGCGATGAACCATGGCGGGTGGTTGGTATTGGAAAGTTCCGGGTGGCTTGACGTGGGCCACGAATGTGGGGTCACATTTACACGCTGATCCGGAGGCCCAGCCGTTGCACCAGAGACCTGAAAGGCTCGTCCGAACCCGGCTGGGACCTCTCAGTCACGGTGCACCCACACGAACCTGCCAAGAAGTTCCAGGTACCCTTCCACACCCTCAGGCGCTGCGCCTGTGTTCACGGGGGTGGGGTGGAGGGGTGCACGGCACATGCAGGGTAAAGAGAGGGGCCAGCGTGGGCGTGGGAGGCTGGGCTGCCTTGGCCATCGATCCCCACCTGCTGCTCCACAGGCCGCCCGCCCACAGCCCTGCCCACAGCCCTGCCCACCTTTCCAGTGACAGCTGAAACCAAGAAGTCTGTCCCCGTGTGTGACAAAGGCTGTGACCAGCAGGACAGAGCCTCCTTGGGTGATCTGGGTCCCCCTTCCCCACCCATCCATGTGCACTGGTGGGGACAGGGTTCCAACCCACAAGGAGCCCACCTCCTAAGGACCTCCCTGATGGTTGGGATCCCTGGGTCAGGGGAAGAGAGCAGCACAGGCCAGGGGGAGAGGGGAGCGTCAGGGTTCTGCCAAGGCCTCTCATGTCCTGGGGGTGCCACCAGCCTTCGCACTTTGGGGGACCCCTCCTTGCTGCTAGGGACTCCATTTTCTCTGACCCCCCACATCAGCCAGCGTCTGGATACCACCACACGTGGCTCTTCCGGGGGTGCATGGAGAGTAGGTGGGTTTTCCAGCAAAGGGGTGGCTGGCCCCCAGCCCAAGGCCACCTTCCCTTGGATGGACCCTGTTGGGGTGGGGAGGTGGGCGAGGACCTAGAGCATCGAGAGCCGTATGGAGCTGCCCACCTCCAGCCTTTTGGGGCTCCTCGTCCCTCATGGAGTCTCCCAGCGGAGGACACCTCCTCCAGGGAGACTCTCAGGACCTCAACTCCAAGACCCCCAGCTCCTTCCTGCTCATGGAGCTCCCAGCCCTGGTGCCTGAGAGCTGTTTCGGGGCACAGCCCTCTCCTCTTCTCTCTTCTCCCCCTCTTCCCCTCCTCCTTCCTCTCCCTCAAGGAACCCCTGAGGATGATGCCCTGCCTGCACCCCCACATTCTTTGCTGCCATATTGAGTATGGGACCCTAGGTGCCTCTGGGCCCTTGGGCTGACGCAACCTTCCCCACCCCATCCCATTGGGTCCAGTGTTTGACCCCATCTTACATCTGTAGAGGCCGGGGTCAGGCTGGCCCCGTCCAGGGGACCGGTGTTGGCAATGGCGGTGACATGGCAAAAGGGGTGCCTTCGCCGGCCCATTTCAGTTGGGGGACAGTGAGGTCAGAGTGGTCCCTGGCTCCCTTTGCCATCCAGGTAACAGGCCCTTCACAGGGCCTGGGGGTCCAGGCCTTACAACTTTGGGGTTCCTTATGGGGTAGACGAGTGTAGTAAGTAGAGGCTCCTGGGCACTCCTGGGCACCCGCATGGGCGCTGGGCACTGGGCCTGCCTGCTGACCGGCTCTCCTGCCCTGCACTGCCAGGCTTCCTGCAGCGGGTCCTCCACAGAAGCATTTGCAGCGACTTCGAGTTCCCTGGACTGAGTAGCCTGGGGGAGGCAGGGCTGCCGGCGCAGGCTGTGGGGGGTGGAATGTTCTGGACTTGAGGCAGTTCCCAGGCATAGAGTGGGGTTGGGAGTCCTCCTCCTGGACGTTCCGTCTAAAGTCTGACTCCACCGTCCTCCCCCTTCTCTGAGCCCCCAATAAACTCCTTGTGCTTACATCGGCTGGAGTGGATGCTTTGTCTGCCCCTCTGCGGCCCCCCTGCCCCCATCCCTGACCTCTCCTGCAGACCTGGCCGGGGGCGGAGCCAGGCCTGAGAGCCCATGGCATGGGGTGAGGCCAGACGCACACCCGGTGGGACACAGCAGCGAGGTCGGCAGCCACGCTCAGACCTCAGGGTGGCCCCTGCCTGTCCGTCCACTGGGAAGCGGGCAGCAGCCGTGGCGTCCCTGGACAGCACCTCCGGGGCTGGGCTCCCTCATCAGGGGCCTCGGCTGACGCTCCCCGTGGCCTGGCGCGGCAGAGAACATTTCCATCTTCAGTCTGCGGTCGTGAGGGCTGGAGGGGGAACGCCGAGTCAGGAGCTGGTTTGTTTGGGCCGGAGCCGGCCTGGAATCCGCTCTCTGACGTCGGGGCCTGGAAGTTCTCATTCCGGGAACACGAGCCTGGAGCATCATCAACACCAGGAGGTGAGCCCTCGGTGCAGCCTCAGACCGAGGAGGGGCCAGTGCTGGAGGCAGGGCGGCTGGATGCACAGTCCAGTCCGGGATGCTGCCTCTGAGCCCTGGGGTTGCTGCATCTGTCACCATGGCAACAGCACTGGCAGGAAAGGGAGTGGACCTGGGTTGGCTATCAGGCCCCACTCCCGGGAGCGGCTGACGACGCTGGCCTGCTTTCTGGGCAGAGAGAGGGGGAGAGCATCCCCGAGTGACAAGCGCCCGGGCTGACCTTCCTGCCAGCTCAGCTGCTCTTGGAGAGGAGGAAGGGCCACGCGGGCAGCGGAGGGGGGACCGGGGAGGAGATGGAGAGCGGCCGCCCAGCTGGAGAGCTGGTTCCGGAGGCCACGTCAACAGCTGGCTCTTCGGACGGGGGAAACTGAGGCACAGATAGGGGTGAGATGATTCGTCCAAGGTCCCAGGAGTGGGTGAAGGCAGAGCTGGGGTGTCCCTGGCTGCCAGGCAGCAGTGGACGGCAGACACACATCAGCAGCCAGGCAGGAAGCGGGAGCCATTGAGACGCGGAGAAAACCCCAGAGGGAGACCAGCGCGGTTATTTCATTTACGACGGGCGTGGTGACTCTTCTTTCACCCAGTTCGCATCTGTGGCAGGCGAACCCCAGACAGTTGGGAGATGGAGTCGCCAGCCACTAAAGTCTCTTATCACATTAAGGCACACCCACTCCTGCTTCCCGGCCCACCTATCTGCCCACCCAGGGCAGGGGAGCTGATGGGAGTGCTGGCTCAGCCCTGCCGCCCTCCTCCCTTCACCCCTGACTGCCACACACACTCAGACCTCCCCAAGGCCAGTGACGCGGGCCTGGCGGTGTGTCTGAGCAGCGGTCACCTCTGCACTGGTCTTCCCCGAGGGGGCCACGGGCAGGATGGGCAGCTAGGCCATGCCCTCCAGCACAGCTCTTAGGTGCTGCCCTGCTGGCCCCACCAGGGCACCCTCCCCAGCCACTGGGTGAGCTGAAGGTGCCCCCTCCCCCTTGGCACCTGTTGTCCTGCTCCTGAGAGCTCTCAGCATCCCCATTGTCTCTGGCTCAGCCACCACCCTCTCTGTGCCCACTTCTGGATGCCAGGCCCGGGTCCTGCTGTCTCTGTGGGAGATCTCAGACTCAGTGGTGTTGACCAGAGGGTTGCCTTGCGGGTTGTCAGCTGGACCCCACCCCTACCAGGTCCCCCGGGTGCTTGGCGGTCTCTCAGCCCCGGCAGAAGTCACTGGACCCAGGGTTCAGAGTGGTCGCCAAGCTTCCTGTCCTTGCCCTGGGCTGAGAAGTCGTCTTCAGAAATCAGTCTGTTGGACCTCAGAACCATGAGGCCACCGAGGCTTCGGTTTTCCAAGCCACTAATTTGCATTCTTGTCGCAAACCGAGAGGAAGTGCCTGGCTCCGTTTTAACGGTTGAGCAGCCCCGGGAAGGACCCAGGCAGGTCCTGTCACCACGGCCGCCGGCCCAGCGGTGCCTGCTGTTGTGACACTCACAAAGGGGCCCTGACTGTGGCTGGAACTCCTCAGAACTCCAGTCTGTTTTCATCGCTGGAATGTCCTCTGTTGGGAATGTCTGCGCACGCCCTTTGCTCTGGGTCCCGTGGGCTTTGGTTCCCGTGTGTTAGCTCCTCAGACCCTGAGGGCTGACGGAATGAATCAAGCCCTGGGCATGCCCATAGCACCACCCAAATGGGCTGGCACCGCACCTACGTTTTAACATGACAGTATCTGCTCGACAGACATGCAACCATCTCTCTGTCCTCTCCATCTTCCCTTCCCTTTCTTACCTTTAGAAAGGCAAAACATTTCCTCCAGATAAGGGGGAACTCTCTTCTAGAACCTTTTGCTTTCCAGTATCTGTAACTTTAACTTCGCCGGGTTATGCCAATACCAGGTCGAATTGTTTAATTTTAGTATAATTTAATACCCGGCGGCCAAGCTTTCCCTCATTTTTTCAAACCCGTCCAACGTTTTGTGCAAACAAACATTCCCAGCACGGGACATCCCAGCGATGAAAACAGACTCGAGTTCTGACGAGTTCCAGCCACAGTCACAAATTTTTTTCAAAGTTTTGTTTTATTTTATTCTGCCTGTGAATTCTTTGAAATGCTCTGTAGATCGCTTCATTAATTAACAAGGCAAGCTTTGGGCCCTAGCTGGTTTGGCTCAGTGGATAGAGCGTCAAGCCTGCAGACTGAAGGGTCCCGGGTTCATTTCCGGGCAAGGGCATATGCCTGGGTGGCAGGCTCAATCCCCAGTAGAGGGCATGCAGGAGACAGCTGATCAGTGATTCTCTCTCATCATTGATGTTCTTAAAGGGTTTGTTATGTGTCACAGTGAAGACTATGGAGAAGAATCCCCCTGAGTTTACAGAGGTGCCCAGTCCCACGGAGGGGGGGACTACGGCGCAGGAAACACACATGCTTGTCACAAAGACACGCCAAACCATGTGCAAACTCACCTGCAACCGGAGGCTGCCCTGTGGACCGTTCATTGGCCGGACAAAACCCAGGGCGCCTTCCTTGAAAAGATGTAAATACGTCAAGGTTCTCTGCACCTCCCTCTCCTGTTTGCACTTATAATTCAAACAAGTCTTGATTTGTGGTTTTGTTTCCACCAGTAGAAGAGATCGAATACTGTGCCAAGGCGAGGCGGCGCCGTTTGCCCGCTGAGGGACGTGGTGGTTCCCCATGTGCGCTGCTCTGCTGGCCACCCCTGTGTCTGCCCCCTTCCTCTCTGGACACCAGTTTCCCTCTCTCCCCCACCCCCGTCCCCGTCCCCATGGTGAGCCAGACATGCAGTGACACCCTCAGGGCAGAGAGAAAACCGGTCGTCTGGGTTACCCCAGAGAGAGAAGCTGTGAAGGGGTGTGTTTGGGGGTTATAGGCAGTGCCCAGTTTGCCCCTCCCACAGGGGTCAGTTGAGGTTCAGGGATTGGGAAGTGGCAGGTGGGAGGGGCTAAACACTCTGGGGCTCTGGCTGCTCAGGGCAGGGATACTGCCAGGCCGGAGGGGCAGTGACAGCAGAGATGTGGGGTCTAGCAGCGACCCGGGGGTGGCTGCTGTGGGGCCTGACTCTGCGTGAAGGGCACATCTTCTTTCTCCAAAGTAATGAATAATGAGTGTGTGCGGTGGGAGGGGGGAGAGTGGGGGAAAGGTCCACACCTATGGGATGACCCAGGGGGTGCAGGAGCCTGAGATTTCTCTCTCACAGGTCCCCTGGCCTGGCCCAGACCTCTGCCCTTTGCTGTTCTCCTTGGAGAGGGGACATCCCCACCCTCCCCAAGGTGTGAAGGAGGCTCTAGAAAAATCTCAGCCATTAGAGACCAGAAGGACCCCGCTTAGGGTCTGGAAACCCCAGATCTGACTGGAAGGAGGAGGAGCAGGCTCAGTGTAGGCCTCCTGCCTGGGCAGTGGGGCACTCGCCCGGTCCTCGTGGGGAACCAACCACGGGGAGCCAGGGTTCTGATGGCCGGAGCCGCCCCTGGGCCCGGGCTGTGTGGTCTTGGGCAAAAATCCCTGAGCGTTTTAAGGAGGAAACAGCAGAGCGTTCAACCAAGCCTGGGGCCTGCCTGCTGCTCGGCTCCGGCCCCCACATCCCTCCTGCGGCTGTCACCTCCCCAAGCAGCCGGCGCTGACAGCGGGACAGGCCTGGCCTGGCGACCACGGATGGTCTCCTGGCTCCACGTGGACCCCGGCGGCCTCCCTGGCAAAATCTCTGGCACGGAGCACCCCCATCCACCCCGAGGCCTGGGTGGTGCTGGCCCTGCCCCTCTGCCCCCTCCAGGTTCCCAGGGTGTCAGGTCACCCCAGCAGCATCCCAGGGAGGCAGGAGGCCCCGCTGGTGGAGGGTTCGGGGTGTTAAGGCAGAGCCGAGGGAGCACTGGACCTGAGGAGGCAGCCCGGGCCATCCTGCACACACAGCTGCCGTGAGGGGTCAGCGGAGGCCCGAGGAGGCAGCTCTGGGCAGGAGAGGCATCCTCCGGCTGCACTAGTGACTGGGCACTGAGGGCGCCCCCGCTTTGGTGGCCGAGTGAGGCCCTAGGACGTACTCACAGAGAGCCGAGGCCCCCCAGACACACGCAGACGCAGCCCTGCTCCGTGGAAAGAGAGTCATAAATATATTTCGGCGCAGACAACGCACAATAAATAGCTGTGTGACCGGGCAGGGTGGCATCACGCCTGTCCCCCGTCTGTCTGGGCTCGACAACCAGGGCGGCGTGGCCAGGCCCCGGGTTGGCACGGCAGGGAAGGTGACCGGGCTTTTGCGTGTGAGGTAACAACTGTATGGACTTTCCTGTGAAGCGACATCCCCGCGGGGCACCCGGGCCTGCAGGGCATCTCCGGTCTCCGGGTGAACGCCAGGAGCCACCGGCCTCTGTCTGCGATGGGCACCCGGCCAGAGAGGCCACAGGCGTCTCCCGTTGGAGGAGGGCCGGGACAGCGAGGCCGCAGCGCTGGCAGCCAGGTGCCTCTCCCCAGAGGGTCCAGGGCTTCTCCGGTGGGGTTCCGGGGAGCAGTGAGGTGGGTCCCGTTCCCAGGGGCCAGGCCCCTCACCTTGTCCGGAGCTTCAGCACCCGGGAGAGGGGCTCCTTGGCGCTGGAGTAGACGAGGTAGGAGCCGGCCGTTGTGCTGAAGGTCTCCCAGTCCCGGCAGCCGAAGGTCGGGAGGCTGTGCACGGCCACGAAGCCCTCGTAGCCCTGCCACCTGTGGGAGAGACACGTCAGCCGCGGACGGACAGGCGGGCGGTGCCAGGCCCATGTCCCCGGCGGCTCAGCTGCCTGCTTACACTCTCAGAGAGCTAGAACCAGAGCCTGCAAAGAGGGAAACTGAGCCGAAACCGGTGTGGCTCAGTGAATAGAGCGTCGGCCTGAGGACTGAAGGGTCCCAAGTTCGATTCCAGCCAAGGGCATGTATCCTGGTGGCGGGCACATTCCCAGTACGGGGCATGCAGGAGGCGGCTGATTGATGTCTCTCTCTCATCAATGTTTCTAACTCTCTATCCCTCCTCCTTCCTCTCTGTAAAAAATCAATAAAATATATTTTTTTTAAAAAAGAGGGAGACTGAGGTCTGGAAGCAGGAACCTGCCCTGCCCACCACCCTGCAGCTCCTCGTATCCACCCAGATTCTGGTCCCAGCCCAGATGCCCTGGGGACTCTTCCACCCGGGCTGGGGGGTGGGAAGGAGAATAGGAGGGGGGTCAGTGGCAGGGAAGGGTCCTGGCAGTTTTGAGGGGTAACTGTAGAGGCTAAGGCCACACGGTCCCCACTCCTGGGGTCACAGTTGACATGGAGGCGCCTGCCCTCAGACACACACCTGGGTCTGGCGCCCCTGCTTTTCAGGGAAGGAATCACGCTCCCAGCACACTGCTCTGCAGCTCCCTGCCCCCAGGTTGGGATCTGGAACCCGGCCCTTGGCCCACTGCTCCTGCAGTCAGTTTCCGGGTTTTGCCTTCAAAAGGGATTTACTGACAGGTGTTTCCAACTTTGGTAGGGAGCTCTCGCAGCGGGGTGCCGGTTCAAAGGTAGGAGTCGTTTTAATTCTGTTATTTTCCCAGAATTCTTTCCAGAAAGGCCCGTGATCCCTGTCCTGATGGGAAAGGGCCAGGGTTCCCCGCCCCCCACTTCCATGCACCGCTCCCAGAAGAACGGAGGAAAGAGAATGTGTCATCCGCCTGCTTTGAGAATAACGTCCAATGTGTATGCACATCTTCCACTGTTTTCTTCTGGAAATTCCTGTTCATATATTTTTCATATATTTTTCCCATTTTTCTGAATTAAAAAATATATTTTATTACTGTGTAGGGGTTCCTTTTCTGCCATAAGTGTGGTAAAGCTTGTCTTTTGACTTTGAATAAGATATCTTCTTCCATTTAAGACTTTTAAAGATTGTAGTTAGCTAGGTGACCTATTTCCAGCCTTGTTTCAAGAGATCTCCATGCTTCTTGTATAACTTCATGGTTATAAAAAAACCATCTTAGCTTTTTTCTAATATTTCTATAGTTTAATTTTTTATATTAGATGCCTAATCCTCATAAAACTTACTTTTCCATGTCATACGAAGCAGGAATAGAGCTTTATTTTCTTCCAGATGGACAGAAAATGGTATACAAATTATTGTACTAAGTAATGCATCCTTTTTTCGTTGAACTGAAATACAACATTGATCACATTAAATGGCCACAATTATTGGCTTTCTGGTGGAGTGTATTGCACCCCCCTACAGATTTATTTCTGCAAAAACCACGCTGCTTTCCCTGCACGCAGTCAGAGCCTCCCTCACTGTTTTTATGCTTCCAATTTTTCTTGGCCATGTTTGAAAATTTAGTCTTAATGCATTTAATTAATGGTAAAATTATGCTGTTATGTTGAACACTCTCCAGCAAAAAAAAAAAAAAAAAAAAACCCACCAAAAAGTTGATTTTTCTAGTAAAAAATAGATGAGCAAACCTGTCTCAAGAAGAGACGGTTACACCAATGAGCCAGGGAGACATGGAAACGGGACCTGGCCCAGGCGGCTTTAGAACGGGGCGTGACCTAATCATAAAGGAAACAGCAAAATCCAACTACGGAGACTCTGCCAGCCCGGAGGCGTGGGTGGGAAATTTGGTAGCGGGCACCTATTAAGTCAGACTGGGTAAAGGTACGGCCCCAGAAGGAAACCACAGAGCAATTTCATTTCCTATTAACGATGCAAAACTCTTAACGATGCCGAAACAATTGGTAGCCACTGGCAGAGTGAGTAATCACATAGCATCACGTGGCACTGGTCCCAAGAATTCGAGGAAATCTCTCCCAAGCCATTGCGCCAACAGGTTAGCCAGGAAGAGCCACGCGGAGGAAGGCTGGCCCGCGGGACCACGTGGACTCGGGCACTGGCTCCGTGCTGCTCAGCCCTGCCACCCTGAGCCTGTGCTCAGCATGCCCACCGGCCGGCCTCACGGTTCCTTGGAGGCTCCAGCCGCCGGGAACACGAGGGCAGCGGTGAAAACACGAGCGGGAAAGAGGCCAAGTTGCTTTTGTTCCCAGAGGCAGTGTGTTCTCAGGACTCCCACGAGCCTCTGCTGCAGAAAACGGTCAGAATTGATCGTTCGGGGGTGTGGCCGGGTGGCGAGACACAGACACGGTCACAAAAAGCCGCTGGGAGCGGGAATGGAAAGCGCAAGCGCTGGGCTTACAAGGCGTGAGCAGCAGCCAGAAGTGCACTGAGCAGGGATGGCACGGTGCCCGTGTGAGGACGGGAACCGTTCCCGAAGACGCGTGACGCACGGGGAGACCTGCCAGCAGCGTCTGGGTGCGAACATCGCGTGGCATCCCGTGTCTGGGCACCGCACCCGGCCAGACTCACAGATGTGAGTGAGCATCGGCATGGCCACGGTCACCTGGCTGACCCAGGGCGTGACCGGCGCTTGGTGCCCGCAGCTCCAGGCGACCCAGGGGCTCCAGGCCTGCGACGCGCTCGGAGCCTGGTCGCCGGCAGGGAAGGGGAGTCTACCCCCCGGGGAACCAGGGGGAAGGAGGGTGCGGCCTTCCCGAGCCGGTTACCTGTAAATAATACTGTTCACTGAGAAGGTGCTTCCGTCAAAGGAGTTGGCAACCACCAAGAAGTAATCCTCTCCCACCGAGAAGAACTCCCAGTCCAGAGCGCTGCGGGAGCAAGGGGACACGTTGGGGGCCAAGGTTAGGGGGCAGCACGAGGGGTTAATGTTAGGGGACGGCATTAGGGGCCAACGTTAGGGCCAGGCATTAGGGCACGGAGTCCGAGGTACCCCAGAGCTCGGAGGCTGGTTTCCTGCCAGTTCTAAATCCAGAACTTGGGGCCCAGGTCCCACCCCCAAACCCACAGAGGAGGGGCCAGGCCTGAAGGGAGTGATTTTCTCAGCCACACAGGGAGTTTAGTCATTCACTTAAAATTAAAAAGAAATTTTTTAATTCTAGTAAAATACATATACATTTTTAATAATTTAAAAAAATTCTCACCCAAGGATGTGCTTAAAGAGAGAGAAAGAGAGAGACAGAGAGAGAGAGAGGCATCGATGGGTTGCCATCCAGGTATTAAACTGCACCCCAGGTATGTGCCCCGGCTGGGCATTGAACCGGCAATCTTTGGTGCATGGGGCGACACTCACCCACCTGAGCACTCAGGCAGGACTCAGTTTAGTCACGTTTAAGCGCACGCACAGCTCAGTAGCATGAAGCACATTCGCAGGTTGTGCAACCACCACCACCATCCACCTCCGGAACTTTCCAGGCTTTGCCTGTCCGACTTATTTCACTCGGTATCTGTCCTCTAGGTTTTCCCCCGTGGCAGCCTTGTGGGAATTTCATTCCTCGTTAGATGAACACTGTTCCACTGTGTGGACGGACACGTGGCTTGGCCCTCCCCCGTCGATGGACACGGGGGCTGCCAGGGTGGACGGTGCCGCTGTGCAGTGGGTACAGACGCTCTCACTTTGCAGAGGTTGATACAATCAGCAAAGAGCTAAGCTGAGGGCATCCCTAAGTGCTCGCAGCACCCTGGAGGGGAGAACCTGAAGAAACCTGCCTCCCCCTCTTCCCGCTCCTTTCCGACACCAATAAGGCGCCCACCTAGACATGGTCCCCTACACCTGGGAGCTGCGTTTCTTGTTGCACCTGGCCACGTGCATTCTGTCTTAGCTGAGAAGCTCCTGAATCTTCTCAGGATGAGTCTGTGCACAGACTCGGTCAGTTCTGGGGGCTCTGCCAGAGAACCTCCTGGAAGACCTCCTCAGAATCCTGTCCTTCCAGGAGGCCCCCCCCCATCACCTCTCTGATGACTGCAGGCCCTGTGCTCACTTTACGGGTGAGGAAACTGAGGCGGCAGCCACACACTCGCCAGCCAGACGCCAAGGCCCGGCCGGTGAGTTTGTGTCGGGTGGCCTCGGGCTGAGGCCTGGTCGTACAGCAGAGGGGCCCCCTGTCTGGTGGAGACGCACTGCAGGTTCCCTCCTGGTGGCCCAGAGCAAGGTGCTCAGGCAGGACCCCGGGAGTGAGGGGGTGTCCAGGAGGTACTGGGGACATGCAGGGGTGGCTGAGGCCGGCGGGGACCCTGGGGCACCTCATACCTTCCTTCTCCCTTTGGCCAGCATCACGTGTTGGCCCCTCCCAGCCATGGCCACTTGTGATTCAGCCCCAAAGTGCCGGCCACAACTACGCTCACTGAGGCGTGGCCTGGGAGGTGTGGCCCTGGGAAGGGTCAGGGGTGTCGGTCCACGTGAGTGATTCCTCCAGTCATAACTGGGTTCTGAAACCAAGACCCGTGGAAAAGCCGTGAGCAGTGCACGGCCGAGGCCGCCTGGTGGCTTCCTGCTCTGCTTAAGGCAGCACGAGGGCAGTTACCCTGGCTACCCTCTGAGGGTTTTTTATTCTTTAAAACAACCGCATTTAGTCAAAACGGAAACGTTTTGCAGGTACATCCACGGACAACTGGGTGGGTGAAATGTGGCCTGGTCATGTGATGCCTATCAGTCGGCCACACGAGGAATGAAGTATGACACCTCTTCCAGGGAGCCCTCCCTGCTTCCTCCAGTGTTCTTTTGTGTGAATGTCCACCACCGGGAATCTGCGGGCACAGGGCAGCCAGCTGGTGGTGCCAGGGGTTTGGGGACCATGGGGGAAGGTAACAGTTCAAGGTATGGGTTTCTTTCCCAGGCACGAAATGTTCTAAAACCACCTGTGGTGATGGTTGCACATACCTGTGAATTCAATACAAACCACTGACGTGTAACAAAGGAATCACACTGTTAGAAAGGAATTAGTGTCAAGATGATAAACAGGAGCCACAAAATCCCTCCACTGGCCCCGGAGCGGGTTTGCAACATGCAGGAGCGAGGCCACGCCCCACCGACGAGGGATGCGGGCAGCCTTCTGTGCTGGCAGCCACCGCGAGTGGCTTTGGGGACCGAGCACGCGGCTGGGCCTGTCGCCTCCTCAGGGTGGGCTCAGTCGCCGGGAGCCGACCTGAGGCTGAGGCTGTGCCCTCCCACCCGGCCAGTTCCCGGCTCAGCCATACCTGCAGGTGGGGATCTCCTGGAACTTGACGAAGGTCTGCGCGGTGACGTTCAGCTCGTAGATGACCGAGTTGATGACGTAGGAGTCATTCTGCACTGGCATTTCCACATCGTAGCTGTGACTGTTGGCAACAGCGAGAAAGATCCTGTCTCCAATATGGAAGACTTCCCAGTCCGCGGCGCCAAACGTCTGGGAGGGAGGGAAGGAGAGGAGGGCAGGCCGCACTCGTGAGCAGAGATGGCAGGAGCTGCCGTGTGACTCCACACACACACACACACACACACACACACACACCCCGCCGAGCTCGTCTGGCCAGGTCCCCGCTTGCCAGCCTGGACTCATTCATTTCCTGAGGCATCGACTCTCACTCCCTTTACACACACGAGTGCCAGTGGTGCCCATACCTGAACTGTGCCATCTGAGGCGACGACTTCTTAGCCGTCTGTGCCAGCCACTCCCCCAAACCCCAGTGCTGCCCTTCCTTCAAGGTCTAGCTGCTGCAACACCTCTTCCAGGGAGCCCTCCCTGCTTCCTCCACTGACCTCTGTGGAGCAACCTCTAGGTACCGCTTGTGTTTCTTACGACGCGCTCTTCCTGCCTGAGGCTCTCCCCACCAGCCCCATCTCTGGGTTCTCCTAAATCACGTGTCACCCTCGAGGCTGAGGTGTGCAGGGCCAACAGGGCGGGGCTTTGGCACGAGTGGCCAGCTGTGGAGCCTTGGCCCCAGGCCCTGAGCTGCAGGAGCTGATCTGCATTTGGGGCCCCCGAGGAGGAAGGTGAGGAGGAAGGTGATGGGTAGCATCTGGGCCTAATGGTGGTGCTGGTGCATGGGGAGGAGAGGACCAGCGAAATCCAGATCCAGGCCCTGGCCTGAGCTCAGGAGAGAGAGGGCAGGGCAGAAACGAAAGGCGACATTTTCCTGGGGAGCAGGGGGCAGGTGCAGGGAGAGGACCGATGGTGAGAGAGGGAGACCCTGTGGCCGGGGACAGTGTTTTCCCCCACACGCCCAGTAGAGGGCGACATTGTCCGCCTCGGCCCAGCCCACGGAGCTGCTGGCTGAGAACATTCCTGGGGGCCCCCAAGCTGGGCTGGGAGCCAGGAGCTCTAGAAACAGGTCTGGATCGGTCTGAGGAGCGGAGCCAAGTAAGGTTAAGCCAACGGATGACTCACTGGGACAAGCACCGGAACCAGGACACCTGGCAGTGCCCGATCCCTCACCGGGGCCAGGAGCCTGGTAAGCCTTTCTGGATCCGCGTGTCCTCTCCTCCACGCAGCTCCGGGAGGTGCCACCATTCTTTCCCTGGGGCGCCCCACGACTTCTGAGCAGGCTGGGACACTGGGGGCCACAGGGGCCTTCAGCATCACCCGCCCGGTGGCTGCTTCACAGACAGCGACAGTTACAGACCCACAGGGGGTGAAGGGTCACACACATGTCGTGGTGACTTCGCAGAAACCGAAGCGGAGATGTCAGACTTTTAGATCCCAGCTCCCCTGACCTGGGCTGGGGAAACCATGTCAATGGGAAACGGCCCACGCGTGTGCAAGAGCAAATGCACACACCTGTGTGCACACACCTGCATGCACATTCTCCTGCATGCATGCACGCACACGGGCATCCCACACAGTTCAGGGGCCAGGAGGTGAGAGAGGATCTCCCCCAGGTGGCCAGGACTTCCTTGGGCTCTGAGCCACTGGACTCAGACTGTCCCCTGTCCTGAGCCCCAGCACCGAGGATGAACAATGGGACTGGAGTGGGGGGGATGGGGAGGGAAGGGGTGCTGGGGCATTGGCAGCATGGGAAGAAGAGGGCCCAGAGTGTGGTGGGGGCGGGGGTGGGAGGCAGAGAGGAAGGTCAGGAGGGCGTTGCTCAGGGGTCCATCCTCCTGCCTCTGCTCTGTGTGCCCCACCAGTTGGAGCCGAAACAGCAAACACGAGGAGCTTCGTTCCATGCGAGTTGCAGAGGAACCACAGTTTTCCAGCACTTGTGTTTCCATGCCATACCCAGGACATGCCAAAACCGGTGTGGCTCAGTGGATAGAGTGCCAGCCTGCGGACTGAAAGGTCCCAGGTTCGATTCGGGTCAAGGGCACATACCTTGGTTGCGGGCACATCCCCAGTGGGAGGTGTGCAGGAGGCAGCTGATGGATGTCTCTCTCTCATGGATGTTTCTGACTCTCTGTCCCTTTCCCTTCCTCTCTCTAAAAAATCAATAAAAATATTTTTAAAAAAAGAACATGCTTTTACTAAAAAATCAGTCCTTGTTGCTCTGGAATTCAAATGCCACAGGCATACTGTGGTTTATCTGGCCGCAGGCTAGCAGAGACCTGCCTGGGGCTGGCTGGGTCGCAGTCACCGCTGCCAGCGACCCCTCACCTGCCCAGGGTATCTGCCAGGAGCTCCCCAGAGCGGCGGCACCTGCACCCTGGGCCGGAGGCTGGGCGCCCGCACTGGGAAGCAGGTCTGAAGCTGCCTGGGGCTGCACCAGCCCGAGGCACCTGCTGGGCTGGGCGGACTCTCCCCTCCTTCCTCCTTCCCACGGAATTCCCCCGAGCCCTGCCCTGCCAGCCCTGGCATGGTGCCCCGGGGGCTCAGGAGTACCTCTTGGGGTGATGGTGCCACCTGGAGCCCCTGGAGCCCCTGACAGCCTCCGCCGGGGTCATTGGGCCAGTAGTGGGCAAGAAGGTGCTTGGGTTCCAGCTTGGATGGAACCCAAGGGCGTGGGAGTGCCCAGAGAGGGCAGGGGAGTTGGGGCCACAGCCAGGGGAAGACACCCCAAGAACCGGGGGTGATGCTGCCATCCTCACTGCAGGCAGTTGACTAAGGTGGGCAATGGTCTTATCCTGGGAGGCTGTGGAGAGCACACACTCTCCACAAACTTCTAGGTATCCCTCTGAGCACCTTCCCCTGACCTCCTCACCCTGCAGGCCCTCCAAACCGTGCCGTCTGGGCCACTGCCAGCTCCTGCCTCCCAGAGCCCGCAGGAATCACAGGAGGAAGCCCCCGCTCTCGCAAGCATGGCCTGCAGGGAGCCTGGCCCCTCCCAGTCTGCCTGGGCGTGGGGACCACAGGAGGGTGCTCGCTCACACCACGCTCCCGGCAGAGGTGGATCTGCAACCAGCTTTCTTCCCTTTTGTTTGCGTCTGGACGTTTGCATCCTTTTTTAAAAAAATATATATTTTATTGATTTTTTACAGAGTGGAAGGGAGAGGGATAGAGAGTTAGAAACATCGATGAGAGAGAGACATCGATCAGCCACCTCCTTCACGCCTCGCACTGGGGATGTGCCCGCAACCAAGATGCATGCCCCTGACCGGAATCGCACCTGGGACCTTTGTGTCCGCAGGCTGACGCTCTATCCACTGAGCCAAACCGGTTTCAGCTGCATTCTTGGTGGAGACTGTTTCCAACAAGCCCACAGCTTCCCCGCCACCGGCCCACATGCTGGCCACGCCGTGCAGCACCTCCATGCGCCCCACCCACCTGCCTGGCTCCACGCTCCCTCCCTCACTGACCCTCTCCCGGGGCCCTGGGCCTCAGCCCATCTGCCCCAGCCTTACTGGTCCACCTGGGACTTCCCATCAGGGTCATCTCCCAAGGCAACAAGCCCTGAACCCAGAACCTTGGCCAGCGGTGCCCCTCTCCCTTCCCTTACCATTTCCCCTCCTCATCCCCACCCCCTCCGCCTGGGCCTCCATTTGATCACGTGGCCACAGCCCCACAACCCACAGCCTTCACTTCGGGAGCAGACACCCCAGCAGCTGGAGGCTGGTTTCCACGCACAGAGCCGCTCCCTCCTGGACACGCCCAGCGCAGGCCTCCTTTGGTCCAAGATGATGAGAATGAGTGCCTGGGGCGGGGTCTCTGCCACCCGGAGGGAGGGTCCTGGGGTCCCTGGGGGGTGGACAGCCAGTCTCCACTCCCTGGGACCCGAAGCCCTGCGTGCCCGGATTCCCTGGAAGCAGGCAGCTCCATGGCACCCAGGCCCACCGCCGCTCCTCCCCGCGAGGTCAGGGTGCACAGCTCTGCACACAGGGCCCAAACCTGCGCCCCGAATTCGGCGAAGGGGCTCTGGCGACGCCAGCACCTCCCCCACACGGTCTCTGAGCACCCCGCCTCTCCTCTTTCCAAGCTCACGGTCACACCAAACTCCACGTCAAAAGGCCACACCAAACAGGAACCACATCGAGGCATCTCCCAGGCTCAAACGCCAAACAGAAATGCTGGCCAAACAGGAAGGTGGAATTCGGGGGAGTTTGAGGAATTACTGAGGCCTGAACAGACGCGGCTCGTAAGAGCAGGTGGCCCTCAGGCAGGGCGCAAAGCTGCGGGTGCCCCCAGAGCTTGGGCGGCCGCAGTGCCCTGAGCGTCCCTCCGAGCAGCCCCCAAGTCCTGGCTCCCAGGACGGCTCTGCTCACAGAGTCCTGCTCCTGCCACCTGCTCCTGGATGTTTCTCTCCTGCCCTCGGCCTGCGCTCCTTAGGGTCACATCGCAGGGATGAGCCTTCACCTCCGTGCAGCTGGCCCATTTCTGCCCTCTGCCTCCGCGTCCCTTCTGAGGATGCCCATGTCCAGGACTGGGCACAGACTGAGCTGGCTCACAGATGCCACTGGAAAATGCAGGGGGCCGCTGAAACCGGTTTGGCTCAGTGGATAGAGCATCAGCCTGCGGACTGAAAGGTCCCAGTTTCGATTCCGGTCAAGGGCATGTACCTTGGTTGTGGGCACATTCCCAGTAGGGAGCTTGTAGGAGGCAGCTGATCGATGTCTCTCTCATTGATGTTTCTAACTCTCTATCCTTCTCCCTTCCTCTCTGTAAAAAATAAATAAGAAATATAAAAAAAAAAAGAAAGAAAGAAAGAAAGGAAATGCAGGGGCCGCCTCCTTCCAGGCCGGTTTGTCTGCCGTCATGGACATCACCCCGGATGGGCCCTGTAACCACCTTCCTCCCTACTCCCCCCTCCTGCCTTCCCTTCAGTGTCTTGGTCCTGACTTTGTTTTGTTAATCCTCACTCGATGATATTTCTTCCATTGCTTTTTAAAGAGAGAATGGAAAGAGTGGGGGAGGGAGGGAGGGAGAGGAAGAGAGAAAGAGAGAAACATCGATTGGTTGCCTCCTGCACACACCCTGACTGGGGCCAGGGATCGAACCTGCAACCCAAGCATGTGCCCTTGACCAGACTCAAAGCTGGACCCTCAGTCCATGGGTTGACTCTCTAGCCACTGAGCCACACCAGCCAGGGTGACAGTGACAATTTGTAAGACTCCTGTTTCCGGAATTAGTTCAGTTTCTCCCCATGAGGGTCTGTGGGTTTACTTCAGCCTCCGTGTCTCAGGTCTCCTGTCGGACCCCAGGACACCCTTAGCTGTCTGAGTCCGTTTGGTGATGAGGAAGGCGGGGGCTGGATTGGGACCTCGGACCTCCGGTCATGGCCCTTGGAGACGTGCTGTAAGGAATACCTTCCTAAACAGCCTTTCCTGGTATTTACATCTTTTTGTTCAAATGTAGGCAATTTCGGCTCACCGTGTTGGTGGCTGTAGGATAGCAATCTCCAAAATGACCCCCCACCCGCTACAGGAGCCCCCCTCCCCCATCACATGATGGGCTGGCCCTGCCAAGGACCTGGTTGACCAAGGCCACCAGCTGCCCCTTCTGTGCCAGGCTGTGGGCCTGCTTTCAGGGCACCACGGAGCCCGACTCCCGGCCCCAACGCGCCTGCTGGAGGCTTGGGAACCATCACCTGAGTCTTCTTCTAGAACCAAGTCCCTGGTTGCTACCATTGTCCCTCCTTCCACCGGATGCAAATCCCTTCTAGACCCCTGCCCCCCTCAACCCCAGGCACCCCCGGGGGCTCGGTGACACGTGCGATTAACTTAGAGCCCATGGAGTTTCCACACGCATGGCCGCTGCCTGTCCCTGCACCCTTGCCCGGGCCTGCACACGCCCTTTCCCTGTGGCTCCAGGCCACGTTCTCACTCTGTCCCCACTCTAGTCTGGGCTCCCTGGGCACCTGTCTCGCCCACCCCTAACCCAACCCATGGGTTGACTCTCTCGCCACTGAGCCACTCCAGCCAGGGTGACAATGACAATTTGTAAGACTCCTCTTCTGCTTCTGGAACTAGTTCAGTTTCTCCATGTGAGGGTCTGTGGGTTTACTTTATTTATTTTTTTAAAACATATTTTATTGATTTTTTACAGAGAGGAAAGGAGAAGGATAGAGAGTTAGAAACATCGATGAGAGAGAAACATTGATCAGCTGCCTCCTGCACCCCCCGCACTGGGGATGTGTCCACAACCAAGGCACATGCCCTTGACCAGAATCGAAACTGGGACCTTTCAGTCCGCAGGCTGACGCTCTATCCACTGAGCCAAACTGGTTTTGGCTGTGGGTATACTTTAGCCTCCATGTCTAATTCCAGCCAGAGATCCCGTCACCCTGGGCAGACCCTGCCAGCCCACTGCCGAGCCCTTTCAGACCAGTGCGCGCCCCCAGCACCTCCTCCTCTCACCAGGACAGCTGTGCCATGTCCCTGCGTCTCAGCATGCTTAGGCACCCCAGCAACGACCTGTGCAGCATCAGGAGCATTCGAGAAAGACCCTGCCCAACGCTGGATAAAGCAATGGCACCACGGCTGGGTTCCAATCCCCGCTCTGTCGAGAGCAAGTCTGATAACCCCCGAGCCTCAGTTTCCCACGAGAAGAAGGGACTGGTGGCAAAAGTTACCGCCCAGCCCAGGCAGTGTGGCTCAGTGGTGGAGCGTCGACCTATGAACCAGGAGGTCACGGTTCGATTCCTGGTTGTGGTACATGCCTGGGTTGTGGGCTTGACCCCCAGTGTGGGGCGTGCAGGAGGCAGCTAATCGGTGATTCTCTCTCATCACTGACGTTTCTAACTCTCTCTCCCCCTCCCTTCCTCTCTGAAATCAATACAAGTATATTTTTAAAATAGTTACCTCACAGGGTGGCTGTGTGTGGTTAGAAGTAGGTTAAGCTATTGGCACGAGCTTTTTCTTTTAAAAAAAATATTTTACTGACTTTTTACAGAGAGGAAGGGAGGGGAATAGAGAGTTAGAAACATCAATCAGCTGCCTCCTGCACACACCCTGCTGAGGATGTGTCTGCAACCAAGGTACATGCCCTTGACCGGAATGGAACCTGGGACCTTTCAGTCGCAGGCCGACGCTCTATCCACTGAGCCACACCGGTGAGGGCGGCACGGAGCTGTACGCTCAGCAAGCCTGGACCGCTGTCACTGCTCAGAAATAACGCCTCAGCCCTGCCAGTGTGGCTCAGTGGTTGAGCACCCACCTGTGAACCAGAAGGTCAGGGCACATGCCCAGGTTGCAGGCTCGGCCCTCAGTAGGGGACAGGCAGGACGCAGCCGATCAGTGATTCTCTCTCATCATTGATGTTTCTGTCTCTCTCCCCCTCGCCCCTCCTCCCTAAAATCAATAAAAATCTATATACTTAAAAAAAAACACAAGACAAATAAAAAGAATAATACCTTACCCTGGTCCTGCTTTCCCCCCCACTTGGGAAACAGCACCCTGAGGTGCTAACCTTGGAGTCTGCTGGCTGTTCCCGCCTCACTGTCCAGGCCACAGCGCTCGGGAATTCGGCCTCCCGATGTGCTCCAGAAGCCTCTGCAGCTTCCTGAGGGTGCTGCCACCCCCTCCCCGGGGCCGCAGCTCCTGCCCCGAGCTGGGCACACGCACGCCCGCCCTGCCCCTGTCTGTGCTCCTGTCCTGGTCCACGTCACAGCCGCCTGGGACACATGCGGTCGCAGGGTGTCTAATGCTGTCCCACCTAATACATACTCCCGCAGCCCGATCATAGGTCCTGCCAGCCAGCCCACGGCGACCGGGACCAGATGAGGGACATCGGGGTCTGAGAAAGTGTGCAGAGTGCTACCCCCTTCCCCCCAACGCATGTGGCCAGGTCAGAGGTCAGCTGCCCAGCCACCCCAGGGCAGGAGTCTGGCCCACAGAGGTGGCCAGCCAGCGGGGGCCAGGAGGCCAGTCTGAGCACCTGGGGCACCAGGGTACTTTTGTGAGAGAGGGACCGCCTAGCCAGCGCACCCCTCTCTCATGTTAGGCTCCTCAGGCTCTTGAGGGGGCGAACAGAGGCTGCGTGTGCAGCATGACCTGAGCCTTATTGGGGCGGGCTGGGGAGGAACCTGGGGTGGAGGTGCAGAGGTGAGGGCCCTGACCGACACTGGTCCTGGCTGGGGCGCCCGACCCTGCATCACCAGGCGCCGTGTGGGGTCAGTAGGCGCCAGTGGGCACCGGGCACAGTGCAGCTCCTTACCAGGAAAGACTGGAAGAGCCGGAAGGAGCCCACCAGCCAGACGTACAGGTGGGAGTGCACCTTGGTGGACGTGCCGTTGAAGGCGTTGGCCACCACCAGGAACGAGTAGGGCCCCACCGTGAAGAACTCCCAGTCGTAGGCGCCGGAGGTGGCGATGGTCTGGTTGGCCTCGAACAGGCGCGTCCGCGGGTTCCACTTGTAGATGACGCTGTCGATGTTGTGGTTGTCTCCTGGAAGCCAAGCGGCTGCCCTGAGGGAGGGGGCACGGACTTCCGCCGCCTTGCCTCCTGGCCCCTGCCCCCGGGCCCCTGCGGCCAGACCCGCCCAGCCAGGCCTGGGCCACTCTGGGCATGGCCTGCTCCCCACATCCCCTCCTGCCCCCTCTCACTCCGCAGCGAAGACACCCTTCCCGTGGCCTCACTCCTGCCTCCGCCCAGGTGAAAACTCTCAGGGGGCTCCCCTTTAAGTGTCTCAGGACCCTCCCCAGGGCCTTCAGGGTCTCCCCAGCCTCACTGTCACAGCCCAGGACCCCTCTGGCTCCCATCTCTCCTGCAGCTCAGGCCGCATGCTCCCTGGGGACCCTCTGGCCAGCCTCTTACTTCCAAGGAGAGTTTGGGGTGGCCTGCCCATCACAGGGGGTGGGGGCTCCTCCTCAGGCCCCCATAGCGCTCCCTGGCAGACCTCAGGCTCAGAGAACACGGAGCGTGGAGCCCACGGAGGCCTGACAGAGAGACGCCCTGGAGGGCACGGCCACCTGGGACCTGCCCGGCCCTGAGTCACAGGAGGGGGAAGGGCTTGTCGAGGTCACTAGTTTGGGGGGGGAGGATATGATTGATGGCCCAGACACAAGGTTTGCCGGCCCCTCCCAGCCTGTCCCCCATCGCACCCATGTTTCATGGGTCTGTGTGCACACGATGACCTGTTTTCAGAAACTAGGTCCATGTCCTTCCTTCGACACCCCCACCTGTCCACACCTCGTCCCCCGGGCTGACCCTGGGCCTGCTGGTCAGAGAGGTCACCTTCCCACTAGGTCAGCTAGGAGGAGGTGCATTAGTCAGTCAGTTACTAGTTAGTTAGTTTTAAATGAGGCAGTCTGAGCAGCCAGGTGACCCTCAGTTCTGTGGCGACTCTCGTGGGGGGCAGGCACAGGCCCCCATCTTCCTCCCTGGACAGACGGGGAGGTGCTCAGGTGTGTTCACCCTCAGAGGCCACCATTGGTGGCCGGGCCTGAGGAATCGGCTGCTGTGATTTATTATCATTTTTAATGAGATGATGATAATAATGATGAACCTTGCAGGCGAGTCACGCCCGCCCCTGGGAAGCCACCTTCTGGGTGCAGGTCACAGCCTACCTTCCCGGTGGTTGGCCACGGCCAGGAAGTGCTCCCCGGCCACCTGGAAGGCCTCCCAGTCCCGGGCACTGTGGGTGGCCACCCGCTGGTAGGGCGTGAACCGCAGCTTCCTGGGGCTCCATTTGTAGATGACGGAGAACTCCTGGCCCTTCTCGTTGGGGTCAAAGTTGGCCACAGCCAGGAAGATCTGCAAGAGAGGGTCGGGGCGCTTGGTTCCCTGCCCGCAACCAGGCTCTCTGTCCACCGGGGCGTTTGTCTGTCTGCTCACTGTTCCACCCCCAGTGAGTGGGTGGGGGGAGGGGCGGGGCTGTACCCAGCACGTGGGTGCAGGGGCAGGGACGGAGGCGGAGCCCACCCTCTGTTACTGATGGCCTTGGCGGCCTGGGAGCCGGACTGTTCCCAGACGCATTCATGACATTTAAAACCAGTGGTTCTCAACCTTCCTAAGGCTGCGACCCTGTAAGACAGCTCCCCATGTAGTGGTGACCCCCAACCATAAAATTATTTCCGTTGCTACTTCATCACTGTAATTTTGCTACTGTTATGAACTGTCATGTAAATATCTGATAGGCAGGATATATTTTCATGGTTACAAATTGAACATAATTAAAGCATAGGGATTAATCACAAAAACAATATGTAATTATATATTGTGAAATATTTATTTCTAATGACAAAGAAATGAAAGTTTGTCTTGAATCGTGGTGTAGCATGGGCAACAGTCTTCCTAGGACAACAGTAAACTACATGGCTACACGTTGCTACACCGAGGAGCGGTGTGCTGGTTCCTAAGA
This sequence comes from Lasiurus cinereus, assembly GCA_011751065.1. Classification (NCBI taxonomy): domain Eukaryota; kingdom Metazoa; phylum Chordata; class Mammalia; order Chiroptera; family Vespertilionidae; genus Lasiurus; species Lasiurus cinereus. The sequence goes on from JAAGEH010001288.1 coordinate 31,686, forward strand.
CCATGGGAAATAGGTGTTTTCCAATAGTCTTAGGCGACCCCTGTGAAAGGGTTGTTCGACCCCAAAGGGGTCTTGACCCACAGGTTGAGAACCGCTGTTTAAAACCCTTCAATGTGCCCGTACTCGCTAGTCCATTACCGCCATGGCTACCTCCCACCCCCAGGAAAAGCTTCATCACAAAAGTGCTCCTCATCACCCGAGGGAGTGGGAAAGATCAGAATGCCCTACTCTCCCGCAGAAAGCGGTGTTCGCCACGCAGCCGAGTAGGACACAGAAGCCTGCTACATGTGACGTGACCAGCGGGCATGATCGCATGCTTATGTGGCTGTCACAGGGGCCAGGAGCTTGGCCTGTCGGGCATGCGTGCCAGAGCAGGGAGCCAGAATGCCCAGGTAAGTCCTGCATCTGCTTAGATCAACCTGATAGATGACCTCCCCCTTGTTTTCCCAAATTTCCCTATTTTCCTTTGATGCAAAGTTATTATTTTTTATAATTAAAACATAAGCACCTTTAAAATACCATCAACCATATAATCGAGCGAGTCATTCATTCACCATGTTGGACCAGGCGCAAGAACCATGGCAGCCAGCCACGGGAGGGCAGGGCTTGTCTGCTTGCTCACTGCTCTACCCCAGTTGGGGGGTCCAGGTGGGGGCGGAGCTGTACCTGGCACATGTGTAGGTAAGTGAACGATTTAGCGACAGGCATGGGAAGGTGTCCCCAAGACACTGTCATTTCAAAGGGAGGACGTAGGAGGAGCTGGGAAAAACTCATCTGCATGGGAAGGGGGGTCCTCTCAGACCCTCCACGCTCAGGGCCTCTCGGTGCTTCCCTGCCTGGAATGGGGGTGGAGAGGGGCTGCCCTTGAGGGTCTCTGCGGCCGGGGCCTATTTGTGGGGGTGGGGAGGAGGGGGGAGGAAGGCCGGATTGGGCGGGTGGGTTGTTTGCATCCTCTCATGACTTCTGCCTTGTTGACGGGTCCAAGTCCAACGACCCCCGCAGGTTTCTAAGTCAGTAACCAGGGTCTGCACCCTACCTGGGTGGCATCTTAGCAAATGGCCTTCCTAGTGTGCTGGAAGCTGAACAGACTTTCTCAGGCCCCTTCTGGGTACAGAGATGCCGCCAAGTGTCTGACGGGAGAACCCGGCAAAGGCTTTGGAGCCACGAGAAACACGTTTTCCTGGAGAAGCCATGTCCGGAGCCCACCCTGCGGACTCCGCCGCTGTTTCCAACTTAAAAAGCACGCAGTGAGCTGAGACTGGTTTGGCTCAGTGGATAGAGCGTTGGCCTGCCAACTGAAAGGTCCCAGGTTTGATTCCGGTCGGGGGCATGTACCTTGCTTGCGGGCACAACTCCAGTGGGGGGCGTGCAGGAGGCAGCTGATCGATGTCTCTCTCTCATCGATGTTTCTGACTTTCTATCCCTCTCCCTTCCTCTCTGTAAAAAATCAATTAAAAAAAATATATATAAAAAAAAGGACGCAGTGAGGTACATAGAACAATTAGGTTCACAGAGGCAGAGAGAACAATGGTGGTTGTCAGGGGCTGGAGGCAGGGGAATAGGAGTTGCTGTTTAATGGGGATTGTTCAAGTTCGGGATGCTGAAAAGGTTCTGGAGATGGACAGTGGTGATGCCTGCCCAACAGCGTGAATGCCACTTAATTATACGCTTAAAAATGGTTAGGGTGGCCCTAACCGGTTTGGCTCAGTGGATAGAGCGTCGGCCTGAAGACTGAAAGGTCTCAGGTTCGATTCCGGTCAAGGGCATGTACCTTAGTTGCTATGTTTCTAACTCTCTATCCCTCTCCCTTCCTCGCTGTAAAAAAAATCAATAAAATATACTTTAAAAAATAAAAATAAAAAGGACGCAGAGTCACGAGCACAGACTTGCCTTCTTCCCGATGGTGAAGTGCCTCCAGGACTGCGCCTGGTGTGTGCGGATGCTCTGGTACGAGGCGAACTGCCCGTCCGTCCACTTGTAGATGGCGGACGTGGCCTTCCGGTTGGCGGTTGCTATGAAGAGCCCGGCCTCGGGGATGACGAAGACCTCGATGCCCAGCGTCTCCGAGTGCGTGAAGAGGCGCTGGTGCTCCTCCACGTAGTCCAGTCGCTCTTTGGCTGGGGAGAGGGACACGGAGACGCCGTTAACGGAAGCCTGGAGCACCATCCTGGGAGCACAGCCCCGGGCCCTGATCCCGGACCCCGGGGCATTAGTGTGGGGCAAGAGCAATTTGCTCGGAGCACCTGGTCCCCGCTAGAGGCCTGCCAAGATGCCCACTCGGCTTGTGGGGTTTCAGGATCTGGTGAGCACCCAGTGGTACTCACTGAGGGGACCCGAAGTGTTGGGTCTTATGAGACATCTCCCATGCTCACTGCGGCCACACAAGGCTGTCCCCCTAAGGTGTCCCAGAGGGTGGAGTCAGGAGCTCGAGGGCAGTCCAGCTGGAGCTGGTCCCCTTTTCCTGTGAAGTGAGGCGACCTCACTCCCCCTTCCCCCGCCAGGAATGGAGCTCTGGACGGTTTGCACAGTGGTTAGACGTCAGCCCATGAACCAAAGGGTCTCAGGTTCTATTCCCAGTCAAGGGCACATACCTCGGTTGCAGGCTCAATCCCTGGCCCTGGTCTGGCTGTGAATGGGGGGCAACCCGTTGATGTGTCTCTCTCACATGGATGTTTCTCTCTCTCCTCCCCCAACCCGCTCACACCCCTCCACCTCTACTCTCTTAAAAAAAAAATCAGTGGAAAAAATATCCTTGGGTGAGAATAAAAAAAAAGGGGGGGGGCGGATAGCTGCAAGTCTTGCTGTGGCAATAATGCCCTCTGGTCCCTGGAATCGTCACATCAAACCTACGATCCCAGCACAGGCAGGGTGCGAGGAGGGAATGGGCAGCGCCCCCACGAGGCAGGCTGGCAGGGATGAGGCGAGTGGCGAGCCCTGCCAGCCTGCCTGTGGTGCCCAGAAGAGCGCATGGCTCCAGATGAAACATGGGGGCTGGCCGCTCTGAGCTGGGGTGCCTCCTATTCTCAGGTAACGCTGACGCTGAGCAGAGCCCCTAAGTCTCCAGAGCCCCGGGACCCACGCCCTCCCTGTCCACCTCACCTGCCAGCACGGAGACCCACTCGCTGCCCACGCACAGGTACAGCCCCTTCTGCCCGGCGTCAAACCAGAACTGGGCATCCTCCACTTTGGTGCACGGAGGCCGGGATCCCAGCGTCACCTTCATGTCGGTTTCTGGGGGGGACAGGGAAGGGTCTGGTGAGTGTCCAGTGGGAACGAACTTCCTGCAGGAGGCAGCCTCGCCTCTGCTCTGAAGCTGGGCTGCCAGGACCCACTCCCGGTCTTAAACGGGCCCCAGGAGGCGGGGAGACAAGGGCATGTGGCCGGCCCCACGGCGTCTGCGTGGCAGGACGTGGTGAAGCTCCCTGTGGCTCAGGAGCTGTATGTCCACCTCCCCCGGGGCCTCCTGCTCTTCTGAAAATCCTCCCCTGTCTGTGACCAATGGGCACGAGTTTATCTCAACTTCCGTTTTGCTCCGTTTTATGGCATTTTGAGCCCATCTCTTTTTGGAATTACGCCTCCATCTCAGGTCAAACACACATGTCCTAATGACGCTACTTGGCCACTTCAAAGTGATATCTGCCCTGTGGCCCCGGCCCAAGGCCAGGCTGAGACACTGAGCATGCCCTTGACCCCTCACAGCATGGGGCAGAGGCCTGGGGGCCGAGTCCTGCCCCCTGAGAACCCCGTGGTTACAGCGGTCCATGTCGTGGGAGGAAGATGCCCAGAGGCCTCCAGTCCAGGGGCTTGAAAACACAGGTACAGGACTGGCTCTCAGTGTCCCTGCTCAAGGTCAAGGGTGTGCCCAGTGAAGCTGGGGAGAGGGCCAGGTTGTCCTTCCACTTTGCCGAACAGTGTGGGGATTGGTGGGTGGGTGAGGGGGTTGGATTCTCCCTGGCAGGGGCTGTGGTGTACATAAATTGTCAATAGCCATGCCACCCTGGCTCAGTGGCTGAGCATCGACCTATGAACCAGGAGGTCACGGTTTGATTCCCGGTCAGGGCACATGCCTGAGTTGCCGACTTGATCCCCAGTGTCCGACGTGCAGGAGGCAGCCAATCAATGATTCTCTCTTATCACTGATGTTTCTCTCTCTCTCTCTCCCTCTCTCTTCCTCTCTCTTAAATAAATAAAAACATACCAGTATTTTTTGAAATAATAAATAGTCAACCTCGGACTTTTAGATTGGGAAGGTGCAAACAGAAGTGAAAAAAGCGAAGCTGGGGACCCTCTTGGCAGGGGGTTCATGGGTGGGGCCCCCCATTGGGGCGGGGGCTGAGGTGTGTGTCTGTCCGGGAGGGATGAGGAGAAAGGGCCCCATCGCTGCTCTGGGCAGCAGGTGGAAGTTGGAGGCTCAAGAGGAAGCAGGCTTCTGGTGGGAGCAGGTGGCTCTGGCTTACTAACCATAGGGATATTTTAGCACCTCATTATCCTCCGGCTTCCCCGCGAGGCCCTGCAGGATTGGGGGGATGGACAGCACAATCTCCGCGTTCCGGCAGGGACACAGCCTGGGAGTGGCGTCGGAGCCGGGCAGCAGGACCAGCTGCCTGACCAGGCCCTGCGGAGAGAGGGACAGTTTGTTCAGACCCTGGGAGAGGGTGGAAGTGCCGTGGGGGGTTAGCCATCTCTAGAGCTAGGAGGGAAGGGTCTGCAGATAGGTTATGGGCGGCTTGGGGTGCATCAGTGGAGAACTAGACACCCTTCTAAGGTCACTAAACCACAAAGGACTTTCCTGTGGATGAATCTAGAGTTACTGGCCAACATTGCTTATCAATCCATCCATCCATCCATCCATCCATCCATCCATCCATCCATATGCCATCCATCCAACCACCCATCCATCCAATCACCCACTCATCCATCCATTCACCCACCCATCCATCCATCCACCCACCTGTCCATCCATCCACCCACCTATCCATCCATCCATCCATCCATCCATCCATCCATCCATCCATCCAACCACTCACTCATCATCCACCCACCCACCTATCCATTTATCCATCCATCCATCCATTCATTTGTCTATCTATCCATATACCATTCATTCAACCTTCCATTCATCCAACCACCTATCCATCCACCTATCCATCCAGCCAGCCAGCCAGCCAGCCAGCCACCCATTCACCATCTGTCCATCCATACACCATCTATTCATCCATCCACCCATTCATTCATTTGTCTATCTATTTATACACCATCTAACCATCTACCTATCCATCCACCCATATACCCATCCATCCATCTACCCACTCACCCATCTATGCATCTACCCATCCATTCATTTGTCTATCTATCCATACACCATCCATCCATCCATCCACCCACCTACCAACCCACCCACCCACCCACCTATCCATCCATCCATGCATCCATCTATCTATCCATCCACCCATTCACCGATCTATCTATCTATCTATCTATCTATCCATCCATCCATCCATCCATCCACCTACCTATCCATCATCTATCTACATATCCATCCATCCATCTACCCATTCACCTATCTACTCATCCATACACCATCCATCCTTCTATCCACCCATCCATCCATCCATCCATTCACCCATTCACTTATTTGTCTATTTCTTCATACACCATCCATCCATCTATCTATCCATCCATCCATCCATCCATTCACCCATTCACCCACCTATCCATCCATACACCATCCATCTATCCATTCATCCATCCAAGCATGCCATCAGTGAATATTCTCAGAGCACCTGCTATACATCAAGCATGGTTCTAGACAGAGGACATACAGGGAACAAGGCTCCCTTACCTCCACTCTAGGAGAGAGACAGACAATGAGCAAAAATACCACAGCTGGTCTGAAGATAGTCAGGGCTATGATGAAGAGCCAGGGGTTGGATCTGGGAGGGCTGGGTGTGGGGTCATTTTCTCAGAGTGGTGGGAAAGGCCTCCATGGTAAGAGGATATGGGGAAAGGCCCAGAGAGTGTAGGATGTGTGCCGTGGCAGTAAAAAGGACATGTGGGCAGGAAAGGGGACATGAGGGCAGGAAAGGGAACATGTGGGCAGGAAAGGGAACATGTAGGCCAGAAAGAGGGAACAGAGAGTGCAAAGGCCTTGTGTCAGGTGTGCCCGGCGTGTGTGGGACTCCACTGAGCCCCGTGTTCCTCATTCCTGTCTGACACACGACAATCTGTGGAGCCAGAGCATCGGGACAGCAGGCCTGTGGTGACAGCTCCTCTGCGAACACTGGCGAGGGGAGACCAGGCTGGCAGCCCCTCCACACTCACCGTGAACAGGCCTTTGGTCCTCCTCCGGCTGCCGATGAAGAACCTGGCTCCTTGCACAGACAGGGTGGCTGGGAAGGGCACGTCGGCCGTTCTAAAACAAGGAGTGAGGGTGTTAGCCATGGGAGAGCAGCAGTGCCGGCCCTCTGTGTAGGAAAGGACGGAGCAGTGCCGCATGCAGGATGTGCCCGTGTCCTGGGTGACTGTAACAAAGGACCACAGGCTGGGCGGCTTCAACCACGGACATCCATTCCCTCACAGTTCTGGGGGCCAGAAGTCCAACACTGAGGTGCTGACAGGCCCGAACTCCTGCAGAAGGCTCTAAGGGGGTCCTTCCTTCCTTTTCCTGCTCTTGGGGGGTCCTCGGGGCTCCTGGCTGTGATGCATTGCTCACTCCCTGTGCTTACCATCACATGGCTCCGCCCTGAGCCTCTTCTCTTCTTAGGAGGACACCGGCCACTGGGTCAGGACCCACTCTCTCCCGTGTGACCTCAGCTGAGCTGGATCACACCTGCAAAAGTGCTGTCTCTCCATAAGGTCCCAGGCCCTGAGGGACATGAATTAGGGTGGCCCCCTTCGCCCAGGATGGGGATCTTCTGCAAAAGCGGGTGCTGCCAGGAGTTCCTCGTCATTTTACGGAACATCCAGTGGCTTCTACGGGCATGGGGTTTCCAGCCCGTTCACCCCCCACTGAGCCCTGGGGGTAGGGGGCAGATGGTGTAAGAGCAGAATGGGATTCCCTCTCCGGTGTCTTGAGGGTGTTGGAAAATGTGGCTGGAGTTGGGCCTTGATGTGCAAGGGGGGTGAGGGGGAGAGGGCAAACTGGGGAAAGGCGAGAAGGCAGCCGTCCCGTGGGAGAGGACAATGTGACTGGAGCTCCCGGGGCTAGAAAGCCAGGCGCGGGCCCATCCCTCACTCCCAGCGTCCCCGGGCCTGGTGCCAGGTCCTCTGCGCCTTCCAGTCTTTGCTGTCTGGTGAGATCAGCCTGGGGTCCACACAATTCGCAGGGGGCCTGCGTTCTGGGGCCTGAAATCCTCTGTGGCCCTCATGGCTACAGCCCCAGTTTCCCGCCCGGCTGGGCCTTTTGCACCTCCCCACATGGGCGTCAGCTGCTGGCGCTCGGCCTGGAACAGCCATCACCATATAAAGGCTCTGGTGTTCTAAAACCAGTGTGGCTCAGTGGATAGAGCATCGGTCTGTGGACTGAAAGGTGCCAGGTTCCATTCCGGTCAAGGGCATGTACCTTGGTTGCAGGCACATCTCCAGTAGGGGGTGTGCAGGAGGCAGCTGATCAATGTCTCTCGTCGATGTTTCTAACTCTCTGTCCCTCTCCCTTCCTCTCTGTAAAAAATCAAATATATATATATATATGGCTCTGGTATGGTTGAGAGCGTGGTGGGAGGGGTGGTGAATAAGACATGTTTAAACCAAGTGTATAAATGGTGTGGATTATTATTTTTTAAATATATTTTACTGATATTTTACAGAGAGGAAGAGAGGGGGATAGAGAGTTAGAAACATCGATGAGAGACATCGGTCAGCTGCCTCCTGCACGCCTCCTACTGGGGATGTGCCCGCAACCAAGGTACATGCCCTTGACCGGAATCGAACCTAGGACCCTTCAGACCACAGGCTGACACTCCATCTACTGAGCCAAACCAGTCAGGGTGGTATGAGTTCTTTTGATTGTGGAATAAGTTTCATAATAACCAAACAGACTAAGATTCTACCTTTGGAAGTGCTATTTGGTACAGTGATAGATTGAAAGTAAGCTGGACCACGCGACAGGCAATTGTCTGCAGCCCCACTCAGCAAGGAGGGGTGCGGAGGCCCATGGGGCAGCAGCTGGCCAGGCCGCGGGGACTCGCTGTCCCTGGCCCAAAACAAGACGCCGGCAAGGACAAGAAACGAACTGTGTCAAAGTGACTCAGGATTCCTCTGCGTGTTTATCTGGAGTTTTAATGAATGTTTAGTCCCTTATTTCAGATGAGGAAACTGAGTCACAGAGGTTAAAGGACGTGTTGAAAATCACACAGCAAGACCTGGGCCTCAAGCCAGGTCACAACTTCCACTTGGCTCTGGTGTCCAAGTTCCTTGCGCTCCTCCTCTGTGGCCCTTTGCTCATGGTAACGGTGCCCTGCAGGGCATGTACCTGGGCAAGCTCAGCCTGGACTCACCCTTCCGCCGCCACCCAGGGCCAGGCATCAGCTCGCCGCCCGCCACCCTCCACTCTCAGACTGGTGCCTGTCCTTGTCCCCGCCCCACCACGTCCTCCCTGGAGGCAGGGGTGCTGTCCACCTGCGGGTGTCCCAGGCACTCCTGCCACCCAGGCTCCCCCCCAAGCCGGCCCCCTCCGGCCCACCCCGCACACTCGTGCTGCCCCTGGGTGTCCACTCTGGACTCTCTGTCGGGCAGCGCTCGGCACCAGGCGACTCTCCCGGGCATCCCGGTACCTACATGTCCACGGGGACGCCGCAGTCCGTGGTGAGGGAAAAGGAGTCTTCAGACACCGCCAAGACCAGCGTGTGCCACTGGCTGTCCATCAGGGCGGGGCTGCGGAAGGACACTCGGGTCTGCCAGGCGCCCGCCGCGTCCTGGCTGAGGAAGAGGAAGTGCAGCCGGGTGGGTGAGTACCGCAGGCCCAGCAGCAGCGCGTCCGGCCCCTCTGCCACCACCGTGAACAGGTACTCATTCTTCTGCAAGAGAGGGCGGCAGGTGAGTGCAGGCAGGGGCGGGGGAGCAGGTGCGGGTGGGAGGTGAAGGTGGGCAGGCAAGGGCAGGGCTGTCCGTGCCAGGCTGGCTGGCACAACCCTGTGTATGTGATAAAGCCAGGAGCATGCTCACACCCAGGACCCTGCTGGTATCAGGAACACAGGAAGCAGCGTGCCGCTGAGTGAGGACTTAGAGAAACGGGAGCTTGGTGCACTGTGGGTGGGAAGGTAAAATGGAGCAGCCCCTATAAAAACAAATTTCAAATGGGACTACCACAGATTACACATGGAACTACCGTACGATCCAGCACTTCCCTCTGCTGTAAGCCCAAAGGGACTGCCAGCAGGGTCTCAGAGAGACACAGGGACACCTGTGCTCCCTGCAGTGTCCCTCACAAGAGCATTATCCACGGAGAAGCAACCCATTGCCTGCCGGCGGATGCAGGAATGAGCGTAAGGAATGTGGCCCAACCACAGACTGGAGCATCTTCAGCCTTAAGAAGGAAGGTCCCTTCGCTGGATAGAGTATTCTTGGTTGTAGGTTCTTGCTATTCATCATGTTGAATATTCAGAATTGAAGAGCAGATAAAGACCTTCACAGATAAGAAAAAGCTAAAGGAGTTCATCAACTCCAAACCAGGATTATATGAAATGCTGGAAGGTACTCTTTTAGAAGGGGAAGAAGAAAAAGGTAAAAGATAAAAAATTATGAACAACAAATACGTATCTCTCAACAAGTGAATCTAAAAATTAAGTGAATTGAAAATTTGATCAACAGAATAAACTGGTGAATATAATAGAATCAGGAGCACAGAAAGGGAGTGGACTGATAATTCTCAGGGGGGAAGAGATGAGGGGGATGCAGGGAGAGGCTGGACAAAAATCATACACCTATGGATGAGGTCAACGGGAGGGAGGTAAGGGTAGAGGGAAGGGTGGGAGCCGTGTGGGAGCTATGAAGAGGAAAAAAGAGAGACAAATGTAATAATCTGAAAAATAAAGATTTAATTAAAAAAAAAAAAGAAGGAAGGTCCCACATCGACAGGGATGAACCCCAAGGATATCGCGCTGAGTGAAAGAAGCAGTCACGGAAGGATAAAGGCTGCAGGATTGCACTAACCCGGGGTCCCTGGCATCCACAGACACCGAGTGCAGAGGTGGTGCCAGGGCCGGGGGCCGGGACAGGAGCCAATGTTTAATGGGAACAGAGTCATCCTGGGAAGATGAGGAAGGTCTGAGATGAAGGGCGGTCATGGCTGCGCACCAATGTGACTGTGCGCCGCGCCATGGAGCCGTACCATAAAGATGATTACAACGGTAAGCTTCCGGTGATATGTGTTTTACCACAATTTGAAAACCACACCCCCTCCGCAATGGTGACTGCAAACACAATGTGACCCCCAAACCCCGGCCACCCCAGCCACTCGAGCTGCGCAGACACATGTGTACATGCCTCTAAGCAATTGCAACTGAGAGTCTCTAAACTCCTTGCCTAACACGGTTGAAAGAGTAAAGAAATGAAAGTGACGAAACCTGGATCATAAGGACAGTGTCATTTCCCACAAGCCTTTGCCCATGCAACACTGCGACCCGAATTCCATGCAACTATGACTCTAAAGAAGTTCAAAGCCACCACAGGCCTCATCATGAATGTAATGCTGAATCAGCAAAATCCACCTGGCTCAGATTGGGCCCCATGGCCTCTGACCTCTCCTTCACTGACCTTCCTGTGTTGAGGCGACAGTCCACCCAGTGCCCCGCCCGAAGGACTTAGGCCTCGTGATCGCTCAGTCACTCATTCCCAGAAGTACTCGTGGCCGGAGGAGACCCAGGTCTGGTGAGAATACTGTTTCTCACGTCCGCCACCGCGGCAATGAAATCCGAGGGAGGAAGCGCTCAGGTGATGACGTGAGTTTATTGGGGTGCAAGAGGAGGTGCTGACAGGTTTAGAATGGAGCTCAGGTGATGGACCGAGAAATTGGGAGGGAATGGCAGGAGATCCTGAAGCAGGTAGAGGCTCCTCGTGGGAGGCAAGAGCACGGGGGAGCACTAAGGTTGAGGGATCCTGGGAGCAGAGGTCAGCTCAGAACAGTGGAGACTGGGGGACGCCATCCTGAGTAGGGACAGCCATCTAACACAGGTCAGGACCAGACGGAGGGGTGGCTGGAGAACCACAGTCACAGGATGAGACCTGAGCCCACTGGCCGTGGGGGACATGTCTGTTCAGCAGCAGGACGTCTGGGCCGAGGTGGGGACACAGCAGGCCGGGCGGGAGCACACGGGGCGGCAGAGCAGGGACAGGCAGGAGGAGGGGCGGCAGCAGCTGGGCTGGCAGGAGGAGGCAGGGCCACAGCAGGAGGAGGCGGACACGCAGCAGGCAGGCCTGCACACGGGGCGGCAGATGAGGGACACACAGGAGGAGGGTCTGCAGCAGGATGAGGTGCAGGGGGTGGGCTGGCAGCAGGAGGGGGCTGGACAGGGGCTGGTCCCAGAGCAGACAGGCACACAGCACAGGGGTTTGCAGCAGACAGGTGTGCAGCAGACAGGCACACAGCAGGCCTGGTGGCAGGGGGAGGAGGTGCAGCAGGAGGGCTGGCAGAACAAGGATGTGCAGGAGTTGGTGCAGGTTGACTGGCAGGGGCTGGGTATACAGCTCACTGGGGTGCAAACAAGGTTAAGACAGGAGGTTGTGTTGCAGCAGCTGGGGACACAGCAGGTGGGGGCGCAGCAGGAGGGCTCACAGCAGCTCTCTGGACAGTTGTCCTCCTGCCAGGGGGAGTCCGTGCAAGAATCACAGGACCCGGGCAGGCAGGCTCGGCTGCCATAGCTCATGTCATTGGAGCAGACGGACCGGGTGGAAGCGGCCATGGTGGGCGGTGGGGCTGGAGGAGGGTGAGTGAGTGAGTGAGTGAGTGAGTGTGTCAGGGCCCAGGGCTGTGGGCTTTTATACCTCCTGGTGTCTGTTTTCCAAGCAGGAGGCTCCCGCCTCCTTTCCTTGTTGGTATTTTGAGCTGAGTCCTGGGAGCCCTATTTCCTCTGGTTTATTTCCAGGAAAGAGTCTGCTGTTTGGAATGTCAGTCATTGTGAAGAGTGGGTGGACCCTGCCCTCTGTGTGTTTCCTCAGCAAACACCCCTGGAAACATCTGGATGGTGGAGCCCTGGCACCCCACCCGCCCTGCCTGCTCCACTGCCCAGCTGTTCTCCTGGCGTTGCCAGGGAGAGTCTGAACCCCAGAGTCAGAGACAGGGCAGCGGGCCTCACATGGGGACACTGCTGCTCATCGCTGCAGGACACCCCCACACACAGGCGGCTGAGGAGGGCACCAGCCACAGAGGAACGCAGTAAAGGGGAAGGCAGATGGACCAAGGTCTCAATCAGCAGAATGACAATAGCTTTGGCTCTTTGACCTCCTTTGCTTTCCAAATAATGTTAGATTTCGCTTATTGATGACGAAAAAATACTACTGCAATTTTTATGGGGATTGCCTGGAATCTATAGGTCAGTGTCACGTAACTGACATCACAATGTCTCCACGCATGAAGATGCTCTAATTCTCCATTTATTCATGTCTTTCTTCATTTATTTCACAGGTTCTTATAGTTTCCTTAATGGAAGATTTACTCTAGTTTTCTTTTTTCATTATGTGTAAGTCATACTTTTATTTAACTAAAAGTTTGGAATCCAATTGTTCATTAATATTATTTGGAAGTGGGCAAAAATAGGTTAAATTACCAGCTTTCATGACCTAAAATATGAGTCAAAATAATAACAATAATAATGAGACAGCTAATGAAAATAAACAATACAATTATCAATAAACAAACAATAAGTTGTTCATGTACTCATGACTATAAATCTACTTTTGCCCACCTTTTTGTAGAATAATAATTAATTTTTATTATTTTTTATTTTGCATTCTTCAACCTTGCCAAATTCTTATATTTCCTGGAGACCTTTTGTAGATCCTTGGGGGTGTTCTATGTGGACAATCATGTCCTCTGTGAATAGAGACAGTTTCATGTCTGTATTTCCAATATGCATGCCTTTTACCTCTGTCTCTTGTCTTGTTGGGCTGGGTCAGACCTCAGTATGAGGCTCAATAGGTGTGTGGAAGAGGCATCTGTGTCTTGTTCCTAGTCTCAGGGAAAAGTGTTGTCTTTCCAATGGATGTGGTGTTGGCTGTGGGATTTTCGTGGATGGCTTATATCAAGTTAAGGATTTTTTGTTCATTCCTAGGTCACTGTAACCCTCAGAGGGAACCCTCCCTAACTCCTTCTCTGAGGCCAGTATTACTCTGATACCAAAGCCAGACAAAGACACTACAAGAGAAGGAAGCTACAGGTCAACATCCCTTATGAACATCCATGTAAAATCATCAACAAAATCCCAACAAATCCAACTCAGCAGCAGATGAAGAGATTACACACTTTTGCCAACGGAGATCTATTGCTGAAATGCAAGGATGATTCTACAAATGAGAGTTAATCAGTATAATATACAACATTAACAGTATGAGGAAAAAATAAATATATATTTCAATTGATGCACAAAAACCCACATTTTAAAAAATTCAGCATTCTTTCATGACAAAAATACTCAACAAACTTGTAATAGTAGTAAATGACCTATGTTTAAAAGAATTTATATACATATATTTTTATTAGAAGTCTGATGCATGAATTTGCATGAGTTGGGTCCAGTCAACCTGGCCATGTGGTGGGCTGTGGGTGGTTGGCCAGCCTGCCTGTTGGTCAAACTCCTGATCAAGGGGACAATTTGCATATTAGCCTTTTATTATATAGCATTTACAAGAATGGTCAGTTTATTATGTGTTCAGAAATTATAATAATCTGGCCATTCAGTGTAGATATCCATAGCAAACATTATAATCAATTTTGAATCACTGGGAGCTTTTCTTCTAAGGTAAGTTACAAGACAAGGATGCCCACTTCTGCTACCTCTATTCTCCATAGTCCTGGAAACTCTAGGAGAGCAGAGAGACAATGAAAGAAATAAAAGGTATCTAAATTGGAAAGCAGTGAGATCACCTCTGCTCACAGATGCTATAATATTAAATGCAGAAAATCCTAAATATTCCCCAAAAGACTGTTAGACCCAACAAAAGAATTCAGCAAAATAGCAGGATACAAAGTGAACACACAGCACTGAGTTGCATTTGTGTGCACTGACTGTGAACAGCCCAACAAGAAAACTAGAAAAACAATTTAACTTACAATAGTATCAAAAGGAATAAAATATTTAGGAACTAACTTAAACAAGGAGGGGAAGGATCTGTACCATGTTAAATTGTTGAAAGAAATAAAAAAGATAATTGGATGACAGCCCATGGTCATGAGTTAGAATATTTAATAGTTAGAATTTCAATATCACCCAAAATAATCCACAGATTTAATGGAATCACTATCAAATTTTTCATATTGTGATGTTGTCAGAAATATAAAAATCTATCCTAATATTCATATGGAATCATTTTTTATTTGTTTATTAATCCTCACCTGAGGATATTTTTCCCTTGAGAGTAGAAGGAAGGGGGAGAAACACACTGATGTGAGAAAGACACATTAAATGCTTGCCTCCCACATATATTCTCATTAGGGCTCAGGATTGAACCTGCTACTGAGGTATGTGCCCTTGACTGGCATTGAACCCATGACCCTTCAATCGGTGGGGTGGACACTGAACCAAACCAGTGAGGGCCATATGGAATCTTAAATGACCCTGAATCGACAAAACAATCCTTTAAAAGATCAAAGCTGTAAGCTCATATTTCCTGATTTCAAAACTTACTACAAAGCTACAGTAATCAAAAGAGGCTGGTGCTGGCCTAAAGGCATGTAGACCGATGGCACAGGATACAAAGTCCTAAAATACACCCTCACACAATAGGTCAAATCATTTTGACAAGGGCACCAAGTCCATTCAATGGAGAAAAGACAGTCTTTTCAACAAATGCTGCTGGGTAATCTGATACCTATATGCAAGACCTAGAGCTATACAACTCTCAAAAGAAAACAGGACAAAAGCTTCACAGCATTGCATTTGGCAGTGACTTACTGGATATGGCACCAAAGGCATGGACAGCATAAGAAAAATACACAAAGTGGACTTGGTGAAAATTTTACAAGTTTTTTAATCAAAGGACAGTATCAACAGAGAAAAAGGTGACCAAAGGAAATGAGAAAAACATGTGAAAAGCATGAATCTGCTAAGGGATAAATACAGTGTATAGAATGCATAGAGAACTCCTACTGCAATTTTTATGGGGATTGCCTGGAATCTACAGACCAATGTGAAGGTAACTGACATCACAGTGTCTCCACCCGTGAAGTTGGTCTAATTCTCCATTTATCCATGTCTTCCTTCATTTATTTCATCAGTGTTTTTGTAGTTTACATTATGTTAGATTTATACTGGTTTTCTTTTTTCATTTTGTGTAAGTCATACTTTAACACAAAGTTTGAAATCCAATTGTTTACTAATATTATTTAGAGGTGGGCAAAATTAGCTTCAATTACCAGCTTTCATGAACTAAAATATAAATCATAGGTAAGGATACAAAATAATAACAATAATAATGACACAAGTAATAAAAATAAACAATACAATTATCAATAAACAAACAATAGTTTGTTTCATGTCCTCATAACTATACATCTATTTTTGCCCATCCCTTTATAGACAATTAATTTTTATTATTTTTTAGTTTGCATTCCTCAGCCTTGCCAAACTCTTGTATTTCCAGGGGACCTTTTGTAGATCCTGGGGGTGTTCTAAGTGGACAATCATGTCCTCTGTGAATAGAGACAATCTTATTTCTGTATTTCCAATATGC
>JAAGEH010001289.1:0-12030 GCA_011751065.1 Lasiurus cinereus
CACACACCGGTAGGTGGTTTCGCTCATTAACGAGGGGCCGCGGCGCTCCGTGCGGGCCGCGCCGGGGTGGGGGCCGCGCCGGACGCGGGCGGAACTCGCCGCGGGCGGGTCGAGTTCCAGGGGGGCGACGGCCGACGGGGGCGCGCGGGGCCGAGGGGCCGGGTGGTCGCCGGCCCCAGAAACGTGTGGACCCGCGAGGCCGGTCGGGGACACACTGCCCTCCGGGGAGGGTCCGGCCAGGCCCTGGGCGGGGGCTGGGCCCGGCCGAGCTCGCTGCCCCCGGGCCACACCGCCCCGTGGGTCCACTGCCAGCCCCAGCCCTGACCCTCGGCCGCCCGGGAGGGGACGGAGGTGGGGACTGGCTGAATGCTGGGCCTCGGCAAGATTTATTGAAGTTGGGTTTCTCAAAACGTGCTTCAGATGATTTTTCCCATTTTCTCAGGTTTCAAAGGCTCCCTGCAGTGCGGCTGCCTAATTAATGGTGAAATTCAGCTAAATCTAATTATGCAGTAATTTTAAAGCAGTTAGTACTAGGCGTTGGTTGGTAATAGGACCCCCGTTTTTCAAAGTTTGCTTACTGTAGGGGAAAGCCATGTCGGGTAGGGCAGAGAGTGAGACTGGGGAACAGTTCGGCTGCGTGAACCCCAGGGCTGAGAACTGTCCCCTCTCACCTCCCAGCTCCATCCTAGAGGAGTCTTTTTTCTCTCTCCCAAGCTCACCCTGCAAAGCTGAGCCAGGTACTTAGCCAGCCGGTTTCAGAACCAGAGGGCAAAGGGCACAAAGAGGATTGGGGGCCTGCCCCCCAGAACATATCTGTGGGTGCCCCCAAACCGGGAAGGGGCCCTGGTGTCTCACGGAGAACAGATTTCCCGGCTGAACACCCACTGGCATTGAGGCGCAGAGCTGACTCTTGGAGTTTAAATGTGACCGTCCTTCCGATGCCACAATTGCAGTCCGTTAGCGTCCTCCTCGGAGCGGACTGTGGCCCTGCCTCATTTAATGTGGCTTCTGTGTCGTTAAAACTTATTTCTTTCCCTCGACCCTGCAGGTCTGGCGCTGGGGCCAATGCGAGATGGTCTCTTGGGCCTCCGGAGGGGAGGGGGTCGGTGGGGTCAAGGGTGTGGGAGACAGGCTGCCTGGGTTCAGCCTCTGAATCTGAGTCTGGAGTGAGACACCCCTGAAGCAGAGGGCCTGGCTGTGTGGGGGGGTGCTATGCCATCCCTCCCGGCCACCCCCCAGGCGGCCCCCTGAAAAACGATGTTCCTTGAAAGAACCAAGCTTGCGATTAGCTAAGAAAACACATCTGCTTTCGGAGCGGGGCCGTCGCTAATTAGACGAACAAAGGGCCGTTTGGGTTTTTACCTTTGGCTGGGGGTGCGGAGGGGGGGAGTGTGTTATTTCAGGGGTGTCGCGGGCCCTCCTCTTTCCAATCGCAGCCACGACGTTAATTTTATTGGGATTACTGATGGGAAATGAGGTGGCGCAGGCTTCCGAGAGGAAAGGCCTGATCATTACCCCCTTTGGAACTATATTTTTCACCCGGCCTCCTGCCTACGGGCGAGGGGGTGGGGCGGCCGCCGCAGGTTCGGAGCCCCTGGAATCAGGCCGGCGGTCCGCTGATGTCGGGTGACAGAGCGTGTGTGGAGGCTGAGCTCTGTAATTTGCGCCTCTGTTCGTTTATTAGGCCGGCACAACGAACTAATGAGCTTTGGCCTCGCTCCGTGTCACTTGTATTTATTTTCTTAGGGCGACTTGGAGGGAGCGGAGGGCCGGGCGGGCCGAGGCCTGGCCTCGACTGTCTGGCGGCCGGGCCGTGGGCTGCACCCCGGGAGGAGGGGGCGCGCACAGGACGGAGCGGTGGCCGGCAGCGGGGCCTTCCCGCGGGCCCGGGGCGACCAGGAAGGCCGCAGGCCCTGCGGAGGCTCAGACCCGCCTGCAGGCCCAGCTCCCGCAGCTGGAGGTCGAGGGGCGCGGGCCAGGCCAGCACCGATCTTCCAGCGAGGAGGGCCAGAGGTGCCTGTGGGGGGTCCCTCCTGGTGGGGGCTGAGGACCCAGAGACAGACCATGTCAGGCCCAGGCGCACCCCTCGAGGCCGTTCGTGCCAGTGGCCAGGCCTCGGTGTGCTCTGTGCGGAGAGAGCGCTGGCTGGGGTCCCTGGCTCCCTGGCTGGGGGGTAAGGGGGAGCAGAAAGGGTGCTGTAAGAAAGCTCCCGGAGTCCTCACGTCAGGCACCCTTCCCTCCCGGTTTGGCCGATCCCCAGGGGCTCAGTGGAAAGGCCTGGAATCAGTAGGGCAGGAGTGAGGGCAGAACGGGTCATCAGAGCGGCCAGCAGGAGCCCCCACGCGGAGGGGGCAGGGGTGCCGGGGCAGGGGTCGCCCAGGGAACTGCAGGTTTGTGGGGGCACTTGGCTCGGCGGCCCTCGCTCGCTCGGCCAGGCAGCCCTGGCTACCACCGCCCGCCGGCCGCCGGCCCGCCCCGCCGCTCCCTGCCGCTCCGGCTGCACCCCTCGGCCCCCCACCCTCCCCACCTCTTCCTTCCTTCCTGCAAATGGGTGTTAACGCGGGTCTTTATGTGCCGTCTATAACTAGGATGTAATCACGCGCCCCATGCCTCTCTAAAAGCATTTAATAAATGTCTATTAAAGCGCCACAAATGTAAGATGAATTTAGTGGCGCTGCGGCCCCCCTGAATCCAAGTGGTAATGATGGATTTATCAACGGGGATTCGCCTTCCGCACAGCGAGGGTGGTTTACTCAGCAAATACGGCCTGGAGGACGCCCCCAAATACAATCACAGGGTCCCGGGGCGCCTGGGGGGCCACAGCGCTGCCCTCTCCAGCCCCTCCTCGGCGCCTCGGGGTCTCCGCCCTCGGAGGGCTGGCGGGGACCTGCCCAGAAGGTTGGGGTGGGGGCAGCCGTGGCCGGCTGAAGGTTTGCCAGGCGGCTGCCTCTGGCCCTCTTGGTTCCGAAGGAGAAGCGATGGTTCCGCCTCACGCTGCCAGGGAGCTCTTGGGGACCCTCCCTGGCCTTCACCAAATCTTGGGGCGTGGGATCCCCGCTGGGCCTGCTGCCCAGCCCTGGGCACCGTTTTAAGGGGGGCGGCTGGGGGGCCGAGGGTGGGTGCACCCGGCCCTCCGAGGGGCTGAGGGTGCCCAGAGCGGGTGCCCGTCCTCCTGGGGTCCACTGAACCCCCCTGAGTTAAAGCAGGGGCGGCTGACGTCCAAGGTCGGGGTGTAGCCTGGAGGTGGGGGCCAGCCTCCCAAGTCTCTGACCCTACCCAGCCGGCTGCCGCCCGCAGAGCGCACCGGCCGGGTGAGGGTCGCGCGGGGCCGTGGGCTGGCAACTCGGGGGTTGGGGCGGCGATGGGTGGATGGTGAGGGGCGCGGGCCCTGCGCCCCCCTCCGCCTCTTCCCTTTTTGTTGTGCTCCTCCCGGGGGGAGGCCCGCCCGCCAGGCCGGCCGCCCGGGCCGCGCTTTCTCTCGCGGCGGCGTTTCATTGAGATGTCTCCGCACTGGGCTGTCAGTTATCTTTGTTCCCTTTAAATAAAGGGCTTTTAAATGGACTTATTGCTCCCAGCGTGCGCTCCGCCGCTAAATGTTAGAAAATTGTGCCATCTACCCGCTACGCCGAGTACTGTCGCACTCGGAGACCTCGGGGGACCTCCGCCGGCTTCCGCGCGGGGTCGGCGGGGCGGGGCGGGCGGCTCACGTGGGCGCGGCCTCCGCCCGCAGCGCCGCGTGGCCGGGAAGGGGCGGCCGGCCGGGCCCAGCCCAGCGGGGCCGGGCGCGCCCCTGCTCCGAGCCGGCCGCGGGCCAGGCGGGGAGGGGGGTGCGGGGCTGGGTTTGGACGCCGCCAGCCCCTGGGGGTCCCGGGGATCACGCGGAGGACAGCGGGGAGGCGGCCTGGGAGGGGCGCGGGGGGCGGGGGCGGCCGAGGGGGCGCGCTCCTGCCCGGCTCCTGCCCCGCCGCTTTCCGGGGAGCCGGGCTGAGCGCAGGCGGCGGCCTCCGAGTGGCTTCCCGGCTCTCGGTTCTGGCTCTGGGGGAGAGAGAGTGAGAGAGAGAGAGAGAGAGAGAGAGAGAGAGAGAGAGCGAGCGCCAGGCAATTGGGCTGCAACGTCCAGCTGCTTTTCCCGGATGGAGGGAGGCATTGCTGTGCGCGCGAGGCCACGGCTTGCTTCGCTCTCAGGGAGTGGGGTTCAGCCGGAGCGCGTGCGCGTCAGCACAAGTCTGCTGTCCGATGGAGGGGGTGCCTCTTCACCGGACCCCTCCTCTGCCAGCCCCCCCGCCCCCCGCACTGTCGCCGCCGCAGGTCCTTTCTGCGGGGGCTGCAGCGGCTGGGACCCCGCAGGTTTCTGAGGCGGCCGCCCTCCCAGGTGCCTTTTGTGAGTGTGGGTTCAACCCGCGCCCTGAGCTGCGGTTTCCAAGTGTCATGGGGGTGCGTGCTGGTGTGGGGGGAGGGCAAGCGCCCCGGAGGATTTATGACTTTTATTACACTCTCCCGCTGCTGGAGAAGTGGAGTTTTAAGCAACATACAATTACATCTGGATTGCTTTTTGGAGAAGGGCCAGGGACTCCACACATCCTTCCCTTTGCATCCTTGGATACTTGTTGCTGAAAGCAGCCTCCCGTTTCCCCCAAAAGTCGTGGGGTGACCACCTGGAAATGGCAGGGCCTCCGCCAGGGTTTTACGGGCGATGCTGCGGATTGGGCTTTGGGCTTTACCACAGCCCCACTGGCTGCTCTCCGCCTCTGTCACTGCGGCTCGGCCTCCCTCAGCAGGTGGCCACTTTTCCAGGCGTTTCTCCCTCCTCGGCATCATTTGAAAATGAATTTCCCAGCGCCCCCCCCTCCCTCAGCTCTCCTCCCCGTGCGGCGCTGAGAAGCGAGCTGTGCGGCCTCAGAACCACAGCCGGGTGTCCAGACAAAGGCCAAACGACCTTCTCTGGAACCAGGACGAGGACGGGGCCAGGCGCCTCCCCACTCTCTCTTTCTCGTCTCTGTCCCTTTAAATAAGCATCTTAAGAAATAATCTCCTGCAAACAGAAACTGCTTCCTGCTTGAAAATGCCACGGTGCCCACCTCCCTGGCTCTCTCCAAGCCAATCGCTGGGCTGCCTGGCGGCCCTGGGCCTGCCCTTGGCCCTGGCTGGGCGGGTGGGGGTGAGGGGGTGACCCATGGAGAGGGGCTGTTTAAATGCTATGGGATCCTGCCCACCTGGGTGGCAGCTGACCAGCTCTGACAGCGACTTCCCAAGGGGCTTGCGAATGCAGCCCCCGCACCTTCTCCCTGCAGCCGCTCCCCAAAGGAGGGAGAGGAGTCGGGGTTGCATCAGCCCCCCATTTCCTTCTGTGCTTCCCGGCCTGGCCACCCTCGTCACCATTAGACACCAGGATGGACTTCTCCGTCCTCTCTCCTCCAAGGAAGTGAAGCGATGGGTCCGAGTGCCATTAACCGCTTTCCAGAAGCTTCCTTTGCCTCTAAGGGAGGAGGCCTCCTGGGGGGGGGGCAGTGCCCGTCCCTCCTGAGCCCCTGGTCCAGGCCCAGCCCACCGCGGCCCCCCTCGCCGAGGCCTCCTGGCGGGGAGGCCTGGGAAGCATTTTCTCGCGCTAATTTTATATTTCCCCTTCCCCCTGGCAGCAGGCAGCATGGTTCTGGGCTGTCACTGTCACTAAGGCTGCGGTTTGGTGATGTCTCCACTTGGAAATGTGACCCCTGCGCCTCCGACAGGGAGCCCTCCCTGCTCAGCCCCTGGGAGGCCCCGTCTCCGACGGGAAGTCAGGGTTTCTGGGGAGAGAGAGGGAGAGAGACCACAGTAAGAAAGGCCAGGAGGGTCCCCACCAGAACCCCACAATCTCTCCACATGCCCTTTCCTGGGACCGCACTCTGCATGCGCGGTGGGCCGGTGGCTGTTAATAAAACCCCGTCTGTCTTTAACTCCTCCGTGAAGCGTAACCGCAGACACTCACTTCCCAAAACGCCTCAGAATTTGTTTTGTTTGGGGGTGTCTGTCCTCTTCCCCTCGGTCTGTACCCCTCCCCCACTCCACCCCCCTATTTTCCCTGGCTGAGCCGTAATCCCCCCGGCCCAGCGGCCCCAGATCCTGGAGCTCAAATCCATTTATCCCCGGGGTGCCCGAGGAGGCCCAGTCCTGGGGCCTTCATGACAGACTGGAGGGCAGGAATGAGGCCGTTTCTGGGTGCCCAGACTCTGCGCCCCTTTACGGAGCCAGACTGCAGGGGGTTCAGGGTTCAAGCCCAGGTGCCCCACCTCTGCCGGGCTGCTCCCTGCCCCTGCTCGCAGTTCTGGGTGCTTTGCGTTTGTTTTTCTGTTTTTTGTTTGTTTGGGGGGCAGGGGGAGCTGTGGGCTGGGCTCTCTGCACCCAGGCTGGGGGCTTCAGAGTGATTATCTCAGGTCTCCGGTGCAGAGCGGGAGCGGCCTGCAGGCCCCGATGGGCATTCAGACAGCCCCAGCCCCAAGGGTAATTCCCGCTTTAGCCGCTCCTGCTTGGGATCTGGGGTTCTGGCCTGGCGTCTCCCTGCTCCCCTCTCACGGCCCCCCCTCCAAGCCTACATTCTGCCAGGCTTCCTTTGATCCGCAGACCGAGCCCTGAAAACTCATCTCGTCCGTTTCCACTCTGCCTGGTTTTTGTTGGTTTTTTGTTTTGGTTTTGTTTTTTCTCGAGCACATCTCCCGGCCTCTCTCCTCCGCCCCTGGGGGGTTCTGCGCCTCTTCCCTCGCCTCCCCTCCCTTGTGTCGCCTGGGCTGCGGGGACGCGGAGGATACAAAATGGCCAAGTGCGGGGGAGCCAGGCAGCCCAGCGCCCAGAAAGGAGCTGGAGGTTGGCAACAGGCGCAGCAACAAAGAATAAGAATGGCGTCGGGGTGAAGTAGGCCAGTGTGTGTGCGTCGGGTGTGTGTGTGTGTGTGTGTGTGTGTGTGTGAGTGTGAGATTTTCTCGGTGTGCAGACTCAGAGAGGCATTTGCCGGTCGCTGTGGGACTTGAGTTCACCTCTTCCGCCAGAGGGTCTGTTCACATGGGGCCCCATCCGTCCCCGTCTGGAGCCACCTTTCCCAAACCGCCTGCGTCCAGGAGAAGGGACTGGGGCTTCTGACAAAAAGACCAGATAAAGTTTGCCAAACCGACGCTTCTTTTCTTCCCCCCCTCACCCCTTTCCCGCCCAGCGCTCCCTCCAGCAAACAGTGCAGGCAGGGGCGGCCTGCCCGAGGAGCCTGTGGCCTCCAGTGGCTCTCCAGGCCCGGACCTGCCATGATGGATCGGTGTCAACGAGTCATCGTCTGGGCGCTGGTTAGGTGGGGCCCACACAGTCTGATCATCAGTGCGAGGCCCGGGGAGGGCTGCCTGTGCGGGGGAGGGGAGTCCACAGCAGAACGTGAAAGCTAGCGGGTCTCAGGGGATGGAGTTTGGGAAAGAGGCTGAGAACACGCACACGCACACACGCCTGCTCCCGGGCCATCAAGAAATACCGTGCTACCCACAGGGACACACACCGTGCCCAGCTCGCCTGGGTGCGGAGCTGTTCTCAGCAGCACTGTTCATTTGAAATGCCACCTTAGCTGGGGAGATGCCCAGAGACTTCATTTTCCCGGTTGCCATCCCTCCTCCTGTATTTTCTTAATTTCCTGATGGCTCCCCCAATCCTTCCCCGTCCCTTCTCTATTTTCCAGCTTTGCTCGGTGGCCCCACTGACTTCCGGGACCCTCCTGTCTGTCCCGCTCCCCGTTTGCTTCCTTTCTCTCTCTCCTTACGGGACGGGGAAGGAAAAGAAAAACACAGGAGGGGGTTTCCGAACGGCTCCTCGCTAAGTATTATTAATTACTCGACAAGGCAGCCGCCTCCACTAATAACAAAGTTGTAAATTACCACCGACTTCAGAGATTCCCCATTTGTCAGCTCTGATTGATTTGATTCAGATCCCGCTCTTTGAGATCATTTGAGCCGCCGCTGACAGTCAGCTCCACTCCTCGCCCCTCACCCCTGCTGGACCTGCCCCGCCGCTCCCTTCCCTGGCGCCCGCCCGGCCGCCCGCCCGGCCGCCGTGAACTTCTGCTTTCGGTCCGGAGGCCCCGGGCCGGGCGGCGGGGAGGCAGGCGCAGTCCCCGGCGCCCCCGCCTGAGCCGCCGCTGGCAGAGCAGCCGGGGCGCGGGCCGAGGTGTCATTTTGAAAACACGGCGGGCAAATTACTTGCGAGGAAAGAACCGGAGCCCTCAGCTCCCGGTCTCCTGATGCATTTCCTCCGGATTCAAGGCCACAGGAGTGGGGTTTTTCTTCCTCCACCCAGGCCCAGCCCTGTCTCTCCCAGGCCTGCATCCGTCTGAGCGGGAGCTGGGATTACTGGTGGCAGGTGGGGAGGGAATGCAGTGTGGCCCGGAGCTCCGGCAACGGGGACCCTGGAGAGCCCCCATTGGGGAGGGGTGCTGTATCCCTAAGGTCCTCCCCCCACCGTCAAGTCCAGAATGCAATTTTTGCCGCCACCGATGCCCGCTGCCTCCCGTACCTCTGGAGTTTTCATCTTAATTATATTATTAAGTGAAGTACTCCGCCGTCGGGGATTGACCGTGATGGATGACGTCTGCCTGTGAGAGGATCGATCGGGAATATCGCTACTATCCTCTGTCGATATTTTCGGGGGGCTCTGCTGGCTGCGGCGGAGGGGGGTCTGGAACCCGCCCTGCGGGGCGAGAAAGAGGCCTTCTTCCCCGCAGACCAGCCCTGTCCCCCTCCCCTGGGGTGTAAGGGTTTTAAATGTTTAAACCCCGTCCCGTTCGGATGAGTAGAGGAAACAGCTGAGTCGGTTTTTGTGTTTTGTTTTGTTTTGAGGGAAAGGGGGGACCTTTGCAGGTCGCTCGGGAGGGAGAGCTTCCTCCCCGCTGGCCCTTTGCAATGAGACTGGCAGGGACCAGGGACCCCGTTTTGGGGGGCGGGAGGCAGGCTGTTGTTTGGAGCAGATGTCCGGCTGTCTGCCACGTCCTCCCCGGGCCTGTCCCTCACCTGCCGGCCCGCGCGCAGGTGGAGGCGGTGCGGGCGCCGGTTAGGGCGCCGGCCTTTTGTCTCAGACTGAGCGCCTCCACCCGGGGCCTCTCTCCACCCGGGGGGGGGGGCGGCAGGGGTCACGGGACGGGAGGGAGGGCGGGGAGGCCGAGCCGGGAGCCCAGCTGCCCGGGCCCTGGCCTGGCCGCTCCTGCCCCGAGCCTGGCACTTCAGGCCCCAAGCTCCCTGCTCCGCTGCCCGGGCCTCGGGTCAGGCAAGCACCGGCGGCATCGTGAGGGGGGCCCCCACCCGGGGCCTGGGCCACCACAGCGCAGGGCCACCCCGCTCAGGGCCACACTGGGGGGGGGTTGTTGGGCACTGGCCACCGGGGGCAGGGAGGGTGCCTGGGTCTGGCTCCTGGCTGACCCCCGCCCCCCCCCCCCCAACCTCACCCCAGACACAGCACGTACCCGCCTGCCACCTGCCCGCAGGCTCCCAGCCCTGTGGCCTCGGCGGTTGGTACTCAGGTGTGGGACTCCCCTCCCCGGGGTCCGGACCAAGGGTACCCAGTAAGCACCCAGTAACACTTGCTGTGTTACCGTAGGCACCGCTGGTCTCCTCTCTGGGGGCCCCTCACCCGGGTGAAACGGAGGAGCCCAGGTGCTGGTCCAGGCCCAGGTCTCCCGGAACCCAAGACACTGTGACCCTGCCCGGCAGTACCGTCCTGAGAGCGGGCAGCGGGCCCGCACTTTAAACACGACGCAGGGGACCTTAAGCCCAAGCGTTAGGGCTCGGTGGATAGAGCGTGGGCCTGCGGACTCAAGGGTCCTGGGTTCAATTCCCAGTCAGGACCCAGGCCCAGGTGTGGCTCCATCCCCGGGGGAGGGCGTGCAGGAGGCGGCCAGCCCATGATTCTCTCTCATCACGGATGTTTCTCTCCCTCCCCCTTCCTGTCTGAAATCAGTAAAAATGGATGTTTTTAAAAAGGGGGCCTTTGGTGAGAAAAGGCTTGTGTGCTGGAGGGGGTGGGGGCGGGGCGGGCCCGGACAGCCGCTGAGCCAGGCGCATCTGAACCTCCAGTTCGCCCGGAAATGACTATTTGGAGAAGCCTTTCCCGGGCCTGGGCCGAGGGGTACCGTGTGGGGAGACAGAGCCGCCAAAAAATACAGGCGCCAAATTCAAGGCCAGCTGGCCGGGTCTTAGCTCCCCGCCCTCCAAAAAGTCAGTGAAACCCCACCTTGGAGATTCTTCTCATCAACAGCACAGACAGGGGTGTTAGTATCCTCAGGACACTCAGCGCCCAGGCCGGGCCACCTGCTGCGCGGGCCGGGGGTGGGGTGGGGTGGGGTGGGGGGCTGTCCTCCTCCCCGCGCCCCCCCCGCGGAGGGACCCTCGCAGAAAGGGACCCCTGTAAACATGACCACCGTCTGGGCCATGCAGCCCATCCCGCGCCTCTGTCTTTCCCGTCATTTGTGGGCGCGAGGGGGGCCCCCCGCATTGTGCGGGTTGCGCCCACACCCGGGCCGCCCGTGGAGCCGATGGGTCTGAGCGGGGGCCGGAGGCAGAGGGGCGCCTGCAGGGCGGAGGGCGGCCTGGAAGGAGGCTGATTCGCAGGCCCCCACCCTCCCCTCGGGCGCCTCCGCGCTCGGCCTTTGGGGACCGGGCCCTTGGCCCCGCGGCCGGTGTCCCTGCGCCCGCCGCCGGCCCCGCGCTCCTGGGCGCCCGGGGGAGGCCGGTGCCGGGCGGGGCGGCTGGTCCCTCGCAGCCACGGTCCCCGCGCCCCCCGTCCACAAAGCCCCGCTCCCAGGAGGCGCACGCACCCCGCGGAGGGGAGCTGATCGCGGCTCCTCGGCGGCGGGGTGAAAGGAAATTCGTTTGGGGGAACAGCCGGGCTTCCAGGCTCAGTGCGGGCGCCCGCCGCCCGCCGCCCGCACTCGGCCCCGCAGCGCGGCCCCCGCGAGCTCCGCGCCCGGGTGCAAAGGGCCGCAGGCGGGAAGGCCCTCCTCGCCGAGCCCGGCAGAGCGGACCGCGGGCGGCGGGGCGGCCTGGGCCCCGGTAGGAACCGCGAAACCTCCCGACGCCCTAAGTAGGCTGGTCCGGGGGGCGGGCGCCCGGGAGTTCGGATCCGGATCCGCAGGGACAGTTGCGCCCAAATCAAACCCTGGGCCCACCGGGCGGTCACGGGCGCGTGTACACGCGTGTGCACGGCCGCGGGCGGGGCTGGAGCCTTCGCAGGTCGCACTGCACCCCAACATCCCCCTAGGGTGACTACTGGTCCCCTCCTCCTTCCAAAAGCCTTTAATGTAAAGGAAGCGTTTTTCCGAAGGCTGATTCTTTCCAAAGAAGAGTTGTCCGTTAACCGGCTGTAAACATAATTAATAGTTATTAACGTGCACAAAAACAGCCACCAAAAAAGCTTCGCGGCCTTTAGAAGGGATTGGTTTCTCTCTAGTTCACTCTCTCCAGCGTGGAAAAATCTCGTGAAATCTGCAAACATCCTGATTAGGTTGTTGGGCCCGATTGTGTGGTCCCCCCATGACATTTCCCCCCCCCCTGCCTCTCCGGCTCGGCTGCCTCTGATCCCGCGTCATTAGCGACGCCCGCCGGCTACATGTTTGGCATCAGTGGAGCACCGGGACGCGCTTGTAGTACAAACGCCGCGCCCGCGCTGCGTCTTGCGGTAGGAAGTGTAACAGCAATAAAAATCATTTTTCATCTCCAGGCGTTATTGGGGGGGTGGAGATCTGAATGAGCGAAGAGACGGGGTGAAGGAGATAAAAGTGAAGGCAGGGAGGAGGAGGAGGAGGGCCAGAGCGAGGGAGGAGGAGGGAGAGGGAGAGGGGCGAAACCTTTCCGGTTTGGAGACCCCTCCAAATGGAGACGTGTAGGCACAAGCTCCGCGCTCTGCCCGCTCCCCGCTTTGTCTCTGCCGCCCTCTCCCCGCCGAGGCCAGGACTCCCCAGCCCCGTCCGTGTCTCCCGCAGCTCCCCGTCCACACAGTGTCCCTTCCAGCCGCAAAGCCTAGGACCCCCCCCCCCCCCCC
>JAAGEH010001290.1:0-11086 GCA_011751065.1 Lasiurus cinereus
CCAGCTGGGCAGCTAAATGCCAGGTTTGCCTTGGAGACGAAAAGGCGAGGGTGACATTTGTGTTCGCGCGGGAAAGAGGGAGGGGGTGACCACCAAGACCTCCCCATGAGGGCATAGGGGGGCGTGGGGTTCAGTGACCTGGGGCTGCTTCTCTGAGAAGAAAGCAGCCGTGAAAGGGGTGAGCGCCCGTCTGCAAGGCGCTCCTGGGGGTGGGGGAGGGGCAGGTGGGAGGAGAGTGAGAGAGAGAGAGAGAGAGAAAGAGAGCCGTCAGCGTGGCTCAAAGGCTGAGCGTCGACCTAGGAACCAGGAGTTCCCGGGTTCGATTCCCGGTCAGAGCACAGGCCCGGGTGGTGGGCTCCATCCCCAGCAGCGGGGGGCGTGCAGGAGGCAGCGAATCCATGACTCTCTCTCATCAGGGATGTTTCTCTCTCCCTCTCTCTCTCCCTTCCTCTCTGCGATCCATAATACATTAAAAATGCTAGAGGCCCCGTGCAGGGAATTTGTGCCCGGGGGTGGGGGTGGGGGTCCCCTCAGCCCAGCCCGGACCCTCTACAATCCGGGACCCCTCGGGGACGTCCGACTGCTGGTTTCAGCCCCATCCCAGGGATCCGGCCGAAACCGGCAGTCAGACGTCCCTCTCACAACCCGGGACCCCTGGCTCCTAACTGCTCACCTGCCTGCCTGCCTGCCTGATCACCCCTAACTGACCTCCACAACAGCCTGGTCACCCCTAACTGTCCCCCCCACAACAGCCTGGTCACCCCTAACTGCCTCCCACAACAGCCTGGTCACCCCTAACTGCCCCCCACAACAGCCTGGTCACCCCTAACTGCCCCCCACAACAGCCTGGTCACCCCTTACTGCCCCCCACCAGCTTGGTCACCCCTAACTGCCTCCCTCTGCCAGCCTGGTTGCAGCCAACTGCCCTCTCCACCCCCCTGCCAGCTTGATCGCCCACAACTGCCCTCCCTGCCCACCTGGTCGCCCCACACCGCCTGCTGCTCAGTTGTTACTGTGCGGGCGTCGTGACCGATTTGCATATCTCCTTTTATTCCTGTAGGTGTTGTGTTTTTTTTTTAAAGAAACCGCGGGAGGAGGGGTCGGCGGGCGCACTCAGCTTACACAACGTGAGGGCTGCGCAAACGTCCATCCGTGGTCACAGGCCACGCCCCCCACCCCACCCCCCGCCCCCCACCGCCATGTACGGTAACTCTGCCGCCTGGGCCCAGACCCGGGCCCTGATCTCCTTCCACAGCGTGCACGCGAGTCACAAAGACGCACATTTTAAAAAATATATATTTTATTGATTTTCTACAGAGAGGAAGGGAGAGGGACAGAGAGTTAGAAACATCGATGAGAGAGAGACATCCATCAGCCGCCTCCTGCACGCCCCCCACTGGGGATGTGCCCGCCACCCAGGTCCCTGCCCTTGACCGGAATCGAACCCGGGACCCTTCAGTCCGCAGGCCGACGCTCTAGCCACTGAGCCACACCGGTTTCGGCCCTATGTTTTTTTAAATGATCCGTTTCCTATTAACCCTTCGGATGCCATAAGCGTCTGTGGCATGTGGACATGGTTTCTGTTTTGGATGCCGGGCAGTTAACAGATTAAATAAGATTTTTTTTTAACAGTTTAAAAATACATAACTGCTGTTTCTCAATTTGTTTGTCACAGCTGGGAGAAAACAGCAAACCGACACTAATAAAAGGGAGAGATGCAAATGGACCGTCACTTCGTGACGCCCGTCAGCCAATGGGGAGGGAGTATGCAAATGAACTCAGCAAAGCTGGTGGGTTCATTTGCATACACAGGTGCCCAGCAGTCGGGGGAGAGGGGTAAGGCAGCCGCTTGCACAAGCCCCGGCACCAAGCAGCCTGTGCCCCCGGGAGACGGGTGTCTGCCTTTGGGGGGTCTGGGTGCTTCCTGTCGTGACCCTTAAAAACGCCGTCCATCCTCGGGGAAGTGGGAACCCCCAGGGAGGAGAGGTCACCCCCACCTGGGAGGCGGCCCACCCACACCCCACACAGAGAGGGCCTTTTACCGCATGCGGGTCCCGTCCGTTCCTGGAACCAGCGTGGCTGACGATGACGCCGTAAAAAAACCGTGTGAAATATGGCCGGTCGATCGATACCGAGCCGGCCGTAAATCCGCCCGAACCCTGGACGGGAGCCCGGGAGCTCACTCTGCCTCGCTCCCTGCCAGCGACGACCCATAATTCCCGGTTATCATCGTCCCCGCGACAACGAGGTAATAAGTCCTGCGAGAGCCCGCCGGTTTGTTGGGATAAAGAACGATTTCCCCGCTAATGAGGTGTTGATTAAGCTGATTTCACAAATTGCCTCGCCGTGTCTTTTTTTTTTTTTTTAAATGAATGTGCGGGAGGAGGGCCTTTTATTTATTTATTTTTAATCCTCATCTGAAAATACCTTTCTTTCTTTCTTTTGTTTTTTTTTAAGGACATTTTATATTTTATTGATTTTTTTTTACAGAGAGGAAGGGAGAGGGGTAGAAAGTTAGAAACATCGATGAGAGTGACATCAATCAGCCGCCTCCTGCACGCCCCGCACTTGGGAGGTGCCCGCAACCAAGGTCCATGCCCTTGACCGGAATCGGACCTGGGACCCTTCAGTCCGCAGGCCGATGCCCTATTCTCTGAGCCAAACCAGTTCCGGCTTTCTTTCTTTTTTTCTTTTTATTTTTTTAAAATATATTTTATTGATTTTTTACAGAGAAGAAGGGAGAGGGAGAGTTAGAAACATCCATCAGCCGCCTCCTGCACACCCCCCACTGGGGATGTGGCCACCACCAAGGTACCTGCCCTTGACCGGAATCGGACCTGGGACCCTTCAGTCCGCAGGCCAACGCTCTATCCACTGAGCCACACCGGTTTCGGCTCTTTTTTTAAAAAAAAATGTATATATATATATTTTTTATTGATTTTTTACAGAGAGGAAGGGAGAGGGATAGAGAGTCAGAAACATCGATGAGAGAGAAACATCCATCAACCACCTCCTGCACGCCCCCCACTGGGAATGTGCTCGCCACCCAGGTACCTGCCCCTGACGGGAATCGAACCCGGGACCCCTCAGTCCGCAGTCCACGGAGCCAAACCGGCCAGAGCTCTCTCACCTTTTTTCTTCTTCTTTTCTTTTTTTTTAAAGAGAAATATCCAGGCAAGCTGGCAGCGACGGTGGAGTATCGATTGCAAATATTGACATCTTTCTCAGTAAACACGGTCAGCGCTTGCACAAACATCCTGATGTAATGGCACCAGCCACGAGATAATGGCGGCTTTTTTTTTGCTTTTTTTTTTTTTAAAAAAAAACACACGTTGCTTGGACAGCGAGTGCAGACTTCTATCAGAATCGTGAGAGCCGTAAGCATCGGGCCGCATACTGGCCATCTGTCCTCTTTCCGTCCTTCCCAGGACTCTGCCCTGGTGTCACAGCTTCCTTGACCTTAAAAAACAAAAGCTGTCCGAGACCGGTGTGGCTCAGTGGGTAGAGCGTCGGCCTGCGGACTGAAGGGTCCCGGGTTCGATTCCGGTCGGGGGCATGGACCTTGCTGGCGGGCACATCTCCACGGTGGGGGGCGTGCAGGAGGCGGCTGATCGATGTCTCTCTCTCTCATCGATGTTTCTGACTTTCTATCCCTCTCGCTTCCTCTCTGTGAAAAATCAATACAAAATATATTTTAAAATAAATAAATAAATAAAAACAAAAGCTGTCTGGCCCTGGCTGGTGCAGCTCAGTGGATAGAGCGTCGGCCTGCAGACAGAAGGGTCCCAGGTTCGATTCCGGTCAAGGGCACAGGCCCGGGTGGCCGGCTTGATCCCCCAAGGGGGCAGGGGGGGGAGTGGGGGGCGTGCCAGGAGGCGGCCGATCCATGTCTCTCTCTCATCACGGATGTCCCTGCCTCGTTCTTCCTCTCCCTTCCTCTCCGACATCAATAAAAAGCCTATTTTTTTAAAAAAATAAATAAGTAAAAGTGATCTTGCCAAAGTGGGCTTATTCAGGAAGAGGAGGGAATCCGAGCTGGGGGACCTGGGAGCTAAGGCAAGACCGGGGCCGCGTCCCGAGAGCCCAGGAGAGGGACTTGGTTTCATAGAAAAAAAAAAAAATGGGGAGTTACCCTGTTTCCCCGAAAGTCAGACCTCCCCCCGAAAATAAGACCTGCTTCCGGTTTGGCCTTGTGCGGTCATAGGAGGCACACGCCCCCCGAAAATAAGACCTCTCCCCAATCATTGTTATGCCCAGAGCTCGGGGTCCCCAATCATCCACCACGAAGGAGCCTTTTCCGATGCAAAAGCAAAGAGTCTTTATGCAAACCCGGGTCTGGCTCTCAGCCTCTTTCTGGCGCAGCAGCGAGGCGAGAGGGCAAGCCGGGCGGGAACAATGAGTTCTATGGGGTAGGATCATTGGCGGGGGGGGGCTTAGGGAAGTGATGAGGGTGACAGAGATGGGTCAGTTGAATTAGGGTCTTTCTGTGGTTTAGCCTGATTAGGACCCTCGCTGTGTTCCTGGAGCTTCATTGGTCCATTTGGGTGGGGTTCCGGGAAGTTAAGACATGGCTGGCACCCCTGTGGCCACTCCCAGAAAAGAGAGGGGGCTTAGGCAGGGGGCCAGGCCCTAGAGGACAAGATGGAAGGGAGTTCATTTCCTTTCATCATCCGGTCTCCCCTGAACATCAGGCCCCCCCGGAATAGAAGGCCTGTCAGGCGTCTGACTCCTGATTTAAAGGGACCTCGCACAGCCTGCACAGCTCTGGCTGCGCTGCGGCCCATCCGTGAGCTGGTTGGTGAGGACAATGACTACCAGACCATCGACAGGCCATCCATTTCCTTTTTTTTTTTTTTTAATATATTTTATTGATTTTTCACAGAGAGGAAGGGAGAGGGATAGAGAGCCAGAAACATCGATGAGAGAGAGACATCGATCAGCCGCCTCCTGCACGCCCCCCACTGGAGATGTGCAAGCAAGGTCCATGCCCCTGACCGGAATCGAACCCGGGACCTTTCAGTCCGCAGGCCGACGCTCTACCCACTGAACCACACCGGCCTCGGCTTTTTGTTTTTGTTTTTGTTCAACAATCAATGGGCACCGTCTTCTTCTTCATGGAAGAATAAGACACCCCCTGAACATAAGACCCGGTGCCTCTTGGGGAGCAAACATGAGTAGAAGACACCCTGTCTTATTTTCGGGGGAAACAGGGTCAGAGGGGCTGGTTGTAAACCAAAGAGTCCCCCCGTGGAGGAGCCTGGGAGTTCAGAGTATGGAGGATTTTCATTGGCTGGGCCGTGGCAGCCTCTCATTGGCTGGGCTGTTGCTAGGGGAGGAGAAAATCTTCCGCCTGCAGGCTCCAGTGCTCCCCCTGCAGGCCCTCTGGGTTAAGGTCTCCTTTAATTTCTCCGGGTGCTGAAGGGACACCCCTGAGGCTCTGGTGGGGTGAGGGCCTCGCCCACACTTTGCCCCGCACACACACCCCTTCACCCACGTCCCCTGGGGAGGCCAAGCGATTCGTCCATCAGTCGTCAGGGAGACCAGCGTGCCTTTGGCCTCAGCGGATTGGAGTCTCATTCCTGACTCTGAGCCCCTCGGGCGAAAAGTGGAGGGGTCAGTCCCCGGCCCCTGGGGTTGTGGGGAGAATAGAGCAGATTCGGGGGGTCATTAACACCCTCCCCAGCCCCGTCTCTTCAGTATACTTCTCGGTGACCGCTCTCACTGCTACAAAGCCGTGGTATTTTGAAACTGTTCAGCAGCCGAGGCCGGTGTGGCTCAGTGGATAGAGCGCCCGCCTGTGGACGGAAGGGGGTCCCGGGTTCCATTCCGGTCCAGGTCATGGACCTGGGTGGCGGGCACATCCCCAGTGGGGGGCGTGCAGGAGGCGGCTGATGGATGTCTCTCTCTCATCGGTGTTTCTGACTCTTTATCTCTCTCTCTTCCTCTCTGTAAAAAAATCAATAAAATATATTAAAAATGAAATAAAAGCCCTGACTGGTTTGGCTCAGTGGATAGAGCGTCGGCCTGCGGACTGAAAGGTCCCGGGTTTGATTCCGGTCAAGGGCATGGACCTGGGTGGCGGGCACATCCCCAGTGGGGGGTGTGCAGGAGGCGGCTGATGGATGTCTCTCTCTCTCATCGGTGTTTCTAACTCGCTCTCTCCCTTTCCTCTCTATAACAAATCGATAAAATATATTTTAAAAAATTACTGAATCTTTATCTGACATTTAAAGTGATTGATTGCTGGTCGATATTTACATTTCACAGGGGCCCTGCATGGTTATTGGGTAAATCCCATCCGCCTACTCACAACCCACCTCTTCTTCCTTTTCCTCCTCCTCCCCCTCCTCCTCCTCCTCCTCCTCCTCCCCATCCTCCTCCCCAGGCCTGCACAGCGCCTACGGCGTTACCCTCCTGTCACAACCTGACTGAGGCGCGAAAAGCCGGGGAAGGTGTTCAGTAATTCCTCCCTCCGTCCATCACTCAGGCCCCCAGTCCCAGCGGGGAAGGAAAATCAAACCGCACGTTAACGGGGGATGCAGGCCTGCGCCGGCTCCCTCTCCCCCGGGAGGCGGATTGGCCGGGAGGCATGTGTGTTTGAAGCCAGAGACGCCGGGTTTGATATTCGGCTTCGAGACCCGGAGCTCCGAGCGGGAAAGACAAAGGCAGGCGGCCGCCGGGAGCGACAGAGGGGACGGGTCTCATCCCAGCGGCTTCTGAAGGCGGGGGACAAGGGG
Organism: Lasiurus cinereus; assembly: GCA_011751065.1. Taxonomy (NCBI): domain Eukaryota; kingdom Metazoa; phylum Chordata; class Mammalia; order Chiroptera; family Vespertilionidae; genus Lasiurus; species Lasiurus cinereus. The sequence continues at coordinate 6,738 of JAAGEH010001290.1, forward strand.
ACAAGGGGACGGGGGGCTGTAATCACCGCTCTCGAGAGGAGATGGCCCTCAGGCCAAGGCTGCGGGCTCTCCACTGGCCGTGGAGACTCACCCGGAGTGGCTGGGCCCGGGCCCGAGTCCCTCCCCAGATTAAGAGCCTGAATTGTCGCCGAAAACCGGGGTGGCTCAGTGGGTAGAGCGTCGGCCTGTGGACTGGAGGGTCCCGGGTTCGATGCCGGTCCAGGGAAGGGACCTGGATGGCGGGCACCTCCCCAGTTGGGGGCGCGCAGGAGGCGGCTGATGGATGTTTCTAACTCTCTGTCCCTCTCTCTTCCTCTCTGTGGAAAATCAATAAAATATATATTTTTTAAAAAAGAAAAGAAAGAAAGAACCGGAATTGTCTTCGGCTGAAGGGAGCAGACGGCAGACTGCGCCTCTGGGCCTCCTCCCCGCAGCGGGGAGCAGAGACAGCCATGTCCCGAGGGGGCGGGAAGGTCGCCCAGCCCCCCCACACTGACTCTGACTGTTGGGTGTTTTTAATATATTTTTATTGATGACAGAGAGGAAGGGAGAGAGAGAGAGAGAGAGAGAGAGAGAGAGAGAGAGAGAGAGAAACATCCATGACGGGAGAGAATCGTGGATCGGCCGCCTCCTGCACGCCCCCCGCTGGGGATGTGCCCGCCACCCTGGCCTGTGCCCTGGGCCAGAATCGAACCCGGGACCCTCCAGTCCGCAGGCTGACGCTCTATCCACTGAGCCACACCGGTTACAGCTAATTTAATAATTTAATTTAATTATTTAATACAGGTGACCTGAACAGCCATGATCGAACCAGCAACCCCCTCCGTGCTCGGGCAGACACTCTAAAACCACCTAGAACCCGTGGCCGGCCAACCGCGGCTCAAGAGCCACCTGCGGCTCTCTGGCCCCCGGAGGGCGGCTCTTCCACAAAACACCACCACGGCCTGGGCGCGTCTATGCTGAGGAAGCGGCCAGTGGTTCTCAACCTGGCGAAAATAAGTGTATGGTTGGGGGTCACCCCAGCATAAGGAACGGCATTAAAAAGGGACGTGGCCTCCGGAAGGCTGAGAACCCCTGCGTTAGACGGAGTTTAGGTTTACAAAACGTGGCTTCTCCGAAGATTTCCCATCGCTCTGCTGTGGACGCTTGGCTCTGCGGCTGATGAGCGTGCCGACACCTGCCGCCCTCCGGGTGCGCGTGCGAGCGAGCGACGGAGGAGGGCGTGAGGGCCTTCAAGGGTGAGACAAGGCCTGGCCGGTGTGGCTCAATGGGTAGAGCGTCGGCCTGCGGACGGAAGGGTCCCGGGTTCCGTTCCGGCCAAGGGCACAGGCCCCGGTGGCGGGCTCGATGCCCAGCGTGGGGCGTGCAGGAGGCGGCCGCTCTCTCGTCGTCGTTGGTGTTTCTGTCTCTCCCTCTCCCTTCCTCTCTAAAATCAATAAAAATATTTTTTTTGTAGCTGAAACCGGTGTGGCTCAGGGGATAGAGCGTCAGCCTGCGGACTGAAGGGTCCTGGGTTCGATGCCAGTCAAGGGCATGTATCCTGGTTGTGGGCACATTCCCCAGTGGGGGGGCGTGCAAGAGGCGGCTGATCGATGTCTCTCTCTCATCGATGTTTCTAACTCTTTATCCCTCTCCCTTCCTCTCTGTGAAAAATCAATAAAATGTATTTAAAATATATATATGTATATATATATTTTTTTGTAAAAAAAAAAAAGTGTGAGACGTAAACAAGCAAATACTGAAATAATACAGAATTCAGTCTGGGCCCGGCCGGCGGGGCTCAGGGGCTGAGCATTGACCTCTGAACCAGGAGGTCAGGGTTCAATTCCCTGTCAGGGCACAGGCCCAGGTTTTGGGATCCATCCCCAGTGGGGGGTGTGCAAGAGGCAGCTGACCGTGATTCTCTAGCATCGTGGATGTTTCTCTCTCCCTCTCTCTCTTCCTCTCTGAAATCAATAAAAATACATATTTTTAAAAAATATATTTTATTGATTTTTTACAGAGAGCAAGGGAGAGGGATAGAGTTAGGAACATCGATGAGAGAGAGACATCGATCAGCCACCTCCTGCACGCCCCCCACTGGGGATGTGCCCGCCACCCAGGTCCCTGCCCTTGACCGGCATTGAACCCGGGACCCTTCCGTCCGCAGCAGGCCGACGCTCTATCCACGGAGCCACACCGGTTTCGGCAAAAAATACATATATTTTTTTTAAAGGTACAGGTGTGTTGTTTTTCTTCAACTTGGGAGCAAGGTTTGCTGGGGGGTTTCCCGTGGACAGCTGTACGGACGGACTGAAAATCCCGGCTAAAAAGAGCGAAAAACCCTAAATAAACCCACGGACGCGGCGGCTGCGAGGGCAGCAGGCGGGCAGCAGGAGGCAGAAGGAGGTTTTTCCACGTTTATTTCCAGGTTAAAAAGGAAGCGTTTACCCTGTGGTTAGAATACAGCCTTTCTGCTGGGCAATGGAGGCGTTTGTTTCGGAAATCGTTCCAGAGGGAAAAAAAGAACAGAAAAAGGAGGAAAATAAAAAACATAAAAAACAACCCCGAGTCATGACGGGTGAGATGGAGAGGTCCTGGCCGGTCCCAGCCCCATCCCCCTGAGACGCGCCCTCCCCGGCCCCTTGCCGTGTGTGTGTGTGTGTGTGTGTGTGTGTGTGTGTGCGCACGCGTGCCTCGCGTGGAGCGCTCCGGCTCTGCATGCTTTGACATGTGTGTGTCCCCACACGCCGCCTGGGGGGAGCTCCCAGCGGCTGCTTGTGTGACATGCTAACGTCTCTGCTCTCCACGTGGGCGCCCGGCTGGGGACGCGGGTCACCCCACACGCGTGTGCTGTGGCCGGTGAGTGGGCCACGTGGGAGGTGGCGGGCAGAGACCAGGACGGAGAAGGGAGAGGCCGTTTTGGACGTGATCGGAGCAGAAAACCAGGGGGATAGGGGGAGTGAAGACACGCAGGACCCGCCGAGGGCAGACCGAGGGCCGCCCCGCTGACAGACAGACCGATGGACAGACAGACAGACAGGCAGGCAGGCAGGCAGAGCCGGGCCAGGGGCCAACCCCCCAACATCGCAGGCGCCGCTGTGACACAGCGGACGAGGCAGACAGGTGTATTGGGGGGCAGGCCGAACCCCGCTCTCTGCGTGGGGGGCTGTGGATAGAACCCCCGCCCGGGCGTGGGAGGGTTTCTTCCGGTCAGGACACCCCGCCCGCCGCCGGCCAGTGGGTGCGAGGAGACAGCCGGGAGGACAGGGCGTGGGGCTCTCTCCCTGGGGTTCCCTGGGGGACCCGGTCCTCGCCCGGTTGCGGCTGCTGCTGCTTCTCTCCCAGGCCGCGCCCCGGGCTGTCTCGCTGTCGGGGTCATCTGGGCCTCGGGGAGCGCGGGCCCCCCACCCTTCTCCTCCCCCAGGACCCAGGGTCCCCAGCTGGAATCTGCGGGGGCCTGGGGGGCTCATGAGGCCGGGGCTCCCCCCACGTTGCTCCCTTGGGGTCACCCACTCCGCTCACCGGGGTGTCTGGGCCTGAAAACCCCGGACTCCCGGGGGCGGGGGAAGAGGGGGGCCAGGGCCCGGTGGCTGCGCTTCAGACGTAAGGACCCCTCCCCCCTCCCCCGTCTGTGGGGGCTGGTTCCTGCGGACCCGCAGGGCGCTTGTCCCTGTGTGTGCGCGCGTGTGTGTGTCTGTGTGTGAGTGTATGTGTATGCCTGTGCATGTGTGTCTATGTATGTGTATGTGTGTGAGTGTATGTGTATATGTGTGGGGTATATGTATGTGTGTATGTGTATGTGTGAGTGTATATGTGTATGTGTGGGTGTGGGGGTGTGTCTGTTTATATGTATGTGTATGTGTGTGGGGTATGTGTGTATCTGTGTGAGTGTGTGGGTGGGTGTATGTGTATATGTGGGTATATATGTGTGTGTATGTGTATGTGTGTGTGTGTATATGTGTGTATCTGAGTGTGTGTATATGTGTGTGTATATGTGTGTATCTGAGTGTGTGTGTGGGGGGGGTGTATGTGTATGTGTGTGTGTGTGTCTGTGTGTGGTGTGTGTGTATGTCTGTCTGTATGTGTGTGTGTCTATGTGTGTGTCTGTGTGTGATGTCTGTGTGTGGTGTGTGTATGTGTGTCTGTGTCTATGTGTGTATGTCTATGTCTATGTATGTCTGTGTGTGTGAGAGAGTTGTGATGTATGTATGTATATGTGTGTGTGTGTGTGTGTGGCAGGGGGACCCCTCCTCCTCCATCGCGCGTGTGGCCTTGATTTCGTACCGTCTGGTCTTCGAGGTCAAGCAAGAGGGCCCTGCACCCCCCTGTCCTGTGGGGGGCTGTTTAGTGGGGCCCCTCCCCGGCCC
>JAAGEH010001291.1:0-40715 GCA_011751065.1 Lasiurus cinereus
GGCCCGTCCTGCCCCTCACGCCCCGTACCGCCCGGCCTGTCGCTGGCCCACGTGGTGGATGTCTCACCCCCAGGGGACGCATGCGAGTGGGGGATCTGCTAATGGCACGGCGCAGAGTGGGGCGCTGACCCTCGAAGGGAAGCACCCCTTCCCGAACGCCTCGGCAGCTCCGGGGACACACAGGGAGGCCCAGGGCAGCGGCCTCCTGGCTGGGCGCGGCTCCGTTAGACTTTTCACGGCCGCTTCCGTCTTGCCATCTTGCCATCTCGGGATGCTGGATTCTTTTTTTTTTTTTTTAATATATTTTATTGATTTTTTACAGAGAGGAAGGGAGAGGGATAGAGAGTTGGAAACATCGATGAGAGAGAGACATCGATCAGCCGCCTCCTGCACGCCCCACAGTGGAGATGTGCCCGCAAGCAAGGTACATGCCCCCGACAAGAATCGAACCTGGGACCTTTCAGTCCGCAGGCCGACGCTCTATCCACTGAGCCAAACCGGTCTCGGCAAGGGATGCTGGATTCTTTTCCGCTTCCCCACCCTCCCTGTCCTCCCAGGCCGACCTTTCTCAGAGTCTGGGGCTCCCGGCAGGCCCCCTCTCTCCCCGCATGGCTGTTGCCCTCGCCGTGTGGCTGCAAGAAGGGTCCTCTGATCAGCAGGAGTCTCTCTGGGGACGGCCGAGGGGTGTTTGCCAGCTCAGAGGGGGGGGGGTCCTCTGGGCAGACCCCTCCCCAGTGCCTCCCGGCACTCCCTGACATGGAGTGCAACGGGCAGAGGTGGCCGCTCGCTGGCCGGGACGATCAGGGGGTTGCTTGAACCCGGGCCGCAGTGTCCCGTGTCTGAAACGAGGCCCTCAGCGCTGGGCCCTGGAGGTGCGGGGAGGCCTGGACCCCTTGGAAGACGGGGTTCCCTTGGGGCGCCCTCTCCCCTCATAAACGCCCTGGGTTTGAAGACAACAGTGTGACCGGCCTCCCTGGACCTCAGAGCCCACATGTGCACACAATGCATACATATATGCACACCCATGAGCATACACACACATGCTCACGGACATATGCACACACACACACATGCACACCTGCGCACGCACTTGCTTCTGTCTCCCGGAAATCTCTACTACACCGGGTTTCTGTCGGTGTATTTCCTGGCCACTCGCTACTTGCCGTGTCCCCAGCGCATCGAGACAGCTGTCACCTGGCCTCTCCGCAGACATCTCTTCCTGCCCAGAACCCAGTCATGGCTTCCCACCTGCCCCCGGCCTCCCCTCAGCGCCTTCCCCTCCTCCTGGACGGGCACACCCCCCCACCCCTGCAGCCAGGCCACCTCCTCCCTTCCGAGGCTCTGCGCCTGCGTGCGCTCCGGCCGGGGGACTCGCTCCCGGGCGTTGAATGTGTGCGTCCGTGTCTGTCTCCCCATCTGGGTACCCCTGGAGGCAGGCACTGGCCAGTCACCGCAGGTGTCCTCCATCAAATTATGGGAAAAGGCAAGAAGCAGCCAGAAAGGCAGGGCGGAAGGGAGGAGAGAGGGAAAGGGGAGAAACAGAGGAAAGAAGGAAGGCAGGGTAGATGGAGGGGGAGAGGGCTGGAGGGAGGGAGGGTTCCTGAGTGGCCGAAGACAAAAGGGGTCACAGCTCCCCCCACAGCAGATGTCACAGGAGCAGAGGACGGGGGAGAGCGCTCGGGGCCAGAGCTGGAACGGTGTGAGCGGAAGACTGACGAGCAAGGGATTAAAGCGCAAAGGACGAAGTCAATATTCCTGAGGCCGCGCTGGTACCAGTAACCACCTGAATTAACAGGGGAGGCATCCCGGCTGATTGACATGGATATCCACCCTCAGGGACGCAATGCAGACTCCCCCCCACCCCGGTGTCAGCTGCTCGGGGTGCTTTCTGCCCAGGAGCACAGTGTGGAAAGCGGGGGTCGGGGGGAGTGGAGGGGGCAGCAGTGAGCACCTCACAGCGGAGGAACCTGCCGAGCAGGACCGGGCCAGGCGGCCAAGGTTAAACACCAGCCAGCATCACTCATGTCGACTGCGTGCACCCTGCCCAGTCCTGGGGTCTCTCTCTCTCTCTCTCTCTCAGATGGGAATGGCACTTCGCGATGCTTCCCTCAAACCCCTAACCCGGTCCGATAGTGAGAAAAACAACTTCCAACAGCGGCGCATCCTGCAAACACCGCCGTCCTGCAAACACCGCCGTCCTGCAAACACCACCGTCTTGCAAACACTACCATCCTGCAAAACGCCAGCATCCTGCCCAGCGTTGTCCAGTCGCTCGAGTCCTCAAAGCCAAGGAATCTGAGAACAGCTGGGGGTGGGGGGGCTTAAGGAGCAATGGGGACAGGTGCCCTGTTGCACCTGACTGCCTCAAAGAGGAGGAGGAGGAGGAGAGGTAGGAAGGAACGGAGCAAACCTGAAGGGACCCGGGGCTGTGGTGGACCCTAAGGGCCCACGATGAGTTCCCTGACTATCACCCCTGGGCCACGTCCGATGCGAAGGGCAGGGGGTCACACAGGGGCAGAGACACACTCTGCAATAGCTGCTCAGCTTTTTCTCGAAATCTAAAAGAGATCTGAAACATCGGAACAATAGGAAAAACGTCAGAGCTATCAAACAGCATCCAATCTTCATATCTTGGCCTGATTTGGATCCTGATTTACGGAACAGGGACGGGGGGTGGGGGGTGGACTTTCGTGTTCCCCTATGACCCAGAGGCACCCTGGTGTCTCGCCGATTCTCCCTTCCCCTGCACCACTCCTGGCCGGCCTCCATCTTTCAGGACTGGGTTAGCCGCAGGAATGATCCTCCCCCCCACCCCCCACACCCCACACCCTAGGAATGATTTGCTTTCTGAAGACTAAAGTCAACAGCAGGGGTTCCTGGGAGAAAGGTCAACACCCAGCTCGCAGCCACCTGCACCTCCCCAGCCACCGGCCAGCGGGTGCCCGCTCTCTCGCTCCACCTACTGGCCCTGGTCTGAACCACCCGCCGAGGGGCAGGCGGAGGCTCAGACCCAAGGCTGGGGACTCACTGCGTGGAAAAAACCAGAATTTCCTCCACCAGGAAATTCCACGCCCGGGTCATGTCCTCGTCCCCAGAGACGTGACCTCCGGTGCCCGGGTCGGCGTAGCCGCAGGCAGCCGGCTTCTGAGAGGTGCAGGCGGCCAGGACCGCCTGCCGCACTGGGATAAGGATGTGTTTGCTTTGAGAGAGAGGGGAGCAGGCAGCTGTGAAAGGTTAATTAGCATTTAAACACACGATTGTGTTTTCTGTCGGGTCTGACCGGGAGAAGGGATGATGTTTGTCCAAGGAGAGGCTTGCGGGCTGTCATTGGAAACGGACACGTGCTAGTGTCCTCCCCCTATCCCCCCCACTGACACACACACACCCCTGAGGCTGGATGGAGAGGGGGCTCGGAGGTCTCCCTGCTCTCAGGGGCGGCTGGGAGGGGACGGGGGACTGCCTTGCTTGGCTGAGGCCTGGGTTCTCCTCCGGGAAATGCAGGCCGGAATGTCTTTCTCGGCCTGTGGGCAGGGGCTAATGAGATCGTGTTTGGGCAGACAGCTGGCATGCCCACCAGCAGGTGCCCAGTAAAGGTGCCCCCTCAAAATGCTGGTTTCGGCCCCTTTAACTTTCCTCGGTGTGGATGTTGGCAGTGGCGTTTTGACAGGAGCCAAGAAAGGCCTGGAGTAAGACGGAGCGTCTTCCCCTGTGCGCTCCCTGCATCCTGTTCCAGTGGCAGCGCGACCCTTTCGCCCACTTCCATGAAGGGTTACTTACTACCCTGTTTCCCCGAAAGTAAGACATCCCTCGAAAATCAGACCTACTTTCCGTTTTGCCTCTCGCTGTCATAGAAGACATCCCCCCCCCGAAAATAAGGCCTCCCTGATCATAAGGCCTCGACCTGAACGTAAGGGCTCCCCAGAATGGAAGGCCCCCAAAACTACCGTCAGGCGTCTGACTCCTGATGTAAAGAGACCTCGCCCTGCCTGACCAGCTCCGGCTGCGCTGCGGCCCATCAGGGAGCTGGTTGGTGATGACAACGACTACCGGACCGTACACAGTCATACATTTCCTTTTTTTTTGTTCAACCATAAATGTGTACCGTCTTCTTCTTCGTGGAAAAATAAGACATCCCCTGAGCCGAAACCGGTTTGGCTCAGTGGATAGAGCGTAAGCCTGTGGACTGAAGGGTCCCACGTTCGATTCCGGTCAGGGGCATGGACCTTGTTGGCGGGCACATCCCAGTGGGGGGCATGCAGGAGGCGGCTGATCAATGTCTCTCTCTCATCGATGTTTCTGACTTTCTATCTCTCCCTTCCTCTCTGTAAAATATCAATAAAATATATTTTAAAAATAAAATAAATAATGGGCGGCTCCCTGAGGTCTGTCCCAATGCCAAGTGAGGGCCAACCAGCCAATCATGTCGACGCCCTTGCTAACTAGCCCACCTCTCCCTTCCCCACGTCAAGCAACAGCCTCCATTGGGGTCCACGCCAGCTCCCTTCGCGTCTGCAAAACACAGCCTTTGCTGAAGCCCAGGCCTCACACCGCGGAGGCCCAAGGGGGGGAGGGGGACCCCATAGCGGTGGCAGCGGAGGTGAGAACCCCCCGAGGCCCCCTCTCCCCTCGGGTGGACGGGTGGATGTTGCAGGGAGCCCGTGCAGCAGCCCCAGGCCTGTCCTGGGCACCCACACACCTGCCTCTCCGGCTGGCGCCCCTCCCCCACAGTCAGCCCCCCGCCCTCCCCTCCCTCCCCTCCCTCCCCCTCCCTCCCCGTGGCCGTGGGACCCGCAGAAACCCAAGCTCACTCGACGCCTCCGCGGCTCTCGGGGCGCAGGCCCGTCTGCTGGCCACAGTGCCGCTTTTGTCCTCTCGAAGGACGCGGGGCCGTGCGCTTGCGACAGCCCGTGACTGGGAGCCTTTGAAACGTCACGGCGAGCGGACGCCAGGGCGGCCATCAGATCTGGCAGCGGCACAGAACTGCCCGAAACCGCCCCCGCTACCCCGTGCCCCTTGGGGTCCCCGTGGCAGGGTGAGGCGGGGAACGGGAGACGCACGAGAGGCAGTTAATACTCATGAGAACCGCTGGGGTGGGACGGGGCCCAGCGAGAAGGCTTATGGAAGAAGGGGGGTGTCGGGGGGCGGGGGGCGGGCGGGGGAGCGAGAAGGGGCTGCTGGCTGCCTGAAACCCGACCTGTGGCGGGGGGAGTGCTTTCTCGTTGGGGCCGTTCTGGCTGTTTCGTGGGACAAAGAAGGCGGTTTCGGTCGCAGGACTGGGGATCCCCTGAAAGATAAGCGTGAAACGCTATCGCACCCGCGGCCTTCTGTCCCCCCATCCCCCTGGTGCCACCACCTGGGGCAGCGACGGGCAGGCGGGCAGGCTCCTGAGTTCGGCCAGGGCCTCCTCCCGCTGGCTCCCCTCCCCACCCGGATCCGGGAGCTGGTCTCTGCCCTGCATCTGGGCTGGGGACCCCCAGAACAGAGACTTCTCAGCCTGGCGTCAATGCTGCCCCAGCTGCCCCGGCCTGACACCCTGTCTCGGCTCCAGCTTCCTGTGCGGGGGGACGCGGGCAGGTCGGCCAGCCTCTCTGTGCCCCGTTCTCCTTCCAAACCGGGAAACTGCGGCATCCTGTGGTGACACCCGGAGACGAAGGCATAGCGCTTGCCGGCGGTCGGAGGTTCAAAGCAATTCCTCTGGTTTTTGGGTAGAGAACTCTAGGACACACGCGACAGTGGGTCTCGTGATTGTATAGTTCAGTGGTCGGCAAACAGCGGCTCACGAGCCACAGGTGGTTCTTTGGCCCCTGGAGTGTGGCTCTTCCACAAAATGCCACGGCCGGGGCGCGTCCATGTTGAAGAAGGGGCGTTAGAAGAAGTTGAAGTTTAAAAGATGTGGCTCTCCAAGGAAATTCCCATCGCGGCGCTGTTGCTATTTGGCTCTGCGGACGGAGGAGTTTGCCGACCGCTGGGCCTAGTTAAATGTGGTGAAAAATCACAGAAAAGAGACATGGAGCTTCTTTGAGTGGATCATGTGAAATCAAACAACTCGGGAAGACGGGCCGCGATGACCGAAAACCCCACCCCGAGCCACTGCCCCTGACTTGTGTCAGCCCAAGGGGTTCAGACGAGTGTCAGCCGCGAGGGGTTCAAGGGAGCCAGCATACCCGTCCCCTGGACACACGGAGCCCCAGCCTGGTGTGCCAGGGGCGGGAAATAAAGCACCAAGAGGCTGCAAGGTTTTCCCAGGCTGTTCAGCGAGAGAAGGCACAAGTTCAAGTTCAAGTTCAGCAAATAATGACTATGCAAGGCTGTGGGCATCTTCCGGCTCCGGCTTCAGGACCTACGGGGACTGACACTGCCCATGCCCTTAGAGGCTCCTGGGCACCTCAAGTTTCAAACCAGGCTCCGGAGAGCGGGGACATGGGTGCTTAAAGTGACAGTGACCAACAAAACGACTGCAGCTCGTCTCCCCGTCGAGCAATGGAGACTCCAGTGCTCCAGGAGCCCGCGCTGCTGGTCCCTGTTTTGTACGTGGGGGCGTGTTAACGGCTTTCTTTGACAGAGGGGTTCTGCTGGCGAACGTGTTTTGAAGACCACGGCGCAGAGGAGAGAAGACTCTCTGAGGGCGGCAGGGTACAGGGGCACGCGGTGGCCCTGGGTGCGGGTGTGGCGCGGTGGTGGGTGTGTCAGGACGGGAGCAGAGGACAAGCAGGTCTCTGCAAAGACTTCCCGTGTTTCCCCAGATGCTCATTGGTCCCCTAGGGGAAGTCTTGACTACGTCCCCGGGGTGACAGGCCTCTCTGCCCGGGTCACCGAGTCATCTCCCCGGCACGCCCGGCCCGGGTCTCGGCCGAGGGATCAGACACTGGGAGCAGGAAGGGCCACCTCCCGCCCACACCCTCACTGAGGGCCCTGAACTCCCCGGCAGGAGAACTGGGGCTCAGAAAGCACGTAGGACAGAGCGGAGGGGCGGCGCCCGGAGGGAAACGTGGACGGCACTGAGATCCCCTCTTAGCGGCTACCGGTGAGACGGCAGACGACGTGAGACAGTCCGCATCCTGTATGAGTGACTACCGTAACCTGTCCACTGCCTGTTTGTGTTCCACCAACAGTAATTCTCGCTCCTTTCGTGCATTAAACGGGATTAATGAACTTATTCGATACTTAAAAATAACCCGATGGGGAAAATACTGTTGTTCTGTGTTCATTTTCCAAGTGAACACACACACACACACACACACACACACACACACACGATCTTATGCAATGCTTAAAAATAACCCTATAGGGAAAATACTGTTTTGTGTTCATTTTCCAAATGAAGCACAGTGCACGCGCACACACAGACACACGCACACGTACGCACACACCCAGAGGCTTGGGCTATAAGTGTCCAGGCCGCTCTATTAGTAAGCTGCAGAAACAGAACCCTAATGTGGCCCGTCACGCCCGCCCCTGCGCCCTGTGCAGAGGCAAACCTGCATTGGAGGCCTCGTTACCCAGGCCTCTGTCACTGACAGCCTCAGGACGGGTCTCTGGGGGTCTCCGCGAGCTGCTCACGCCTTCGCTCCCTGCGGGGCGCACACACGGAGCACTGAGCCTCCGCTCCGGTCCCCTGTAACTGTTTTTTAAATATATTTTATTAATTTTTTACAGAGAGGAAGGGAGAGGGATAGAGTTAGAAACATCGATGAGAGAGACATCGATCAGCTGCCTCCTGAACGCCCCCTACTAGGGATGTTCCCACAACCAAGGTACGTGCCCTTGACCGGAATGGAACCTGGGACCCTTCAGTCTACAGGCCGACGCTCTAGCCACTGAGCAACACTGGTTTAGGCACCTGGCTAGCTGTTTAACACCTTCCAGCTTCTTCACTCCCGGTTCTCCAGCTTCTATCCTACACTGGCGGGAGAAATGCCTGCACATTTGCATAAACTCCACCCGAAATGCATAGGGAAACTGAAGGTGATCTGTATGGGCTACAAATACGTATAGGAAGCAGTGTGTGTGTGTGTGTGTGTGTGTGTGTGTGTGTGTGTGTGTGTGTGTAGGGGAGTGGATTGCAATATGTCCACTTTTCAGATGTAGTATTTGCACGCGTTGCGGGAAGGAAACAGAGGCAGCGGCGGTACCCTAGGCGAGGGCCATGGCGTTGTGTGCGTTCCTAGAAGCGGCGCTGTGGATGCTTTGTCAGAAGCAGACAAGACAAGCCTGTTCCCGGGCTACGTGAGGCCCCGCTCTAGGCGGATGGGCGCTACGGGCAGACCGGTGGCTTCCGTTGGTAGAACCGGAGACCAGATGGCGTGTTGTATTCAGTGATTCGTGCTCTCTTCAGATCGAGGCGGTGAACCTCATGCCAAACAGCTCCCTCCCCTCGCCTCCCCTCAGCTTTTCCAGGACTTTGGTAACAAGTTCGACGAAACGCTGTCGATCCAGTCTCGAGGATGTCCGCCATCGTCCTCGGCGGTTAAGAGGGTGCCGTCTTCACGTGGTCCAAGATGGAGTTATTTCTCCTCTCAGCGTCCATCTCACAGAAAGGGAGCAGACGTGTGCCAGCCGGACAGGGCCTCAGGAGCCACCGCCAAAGCCAGGCCTGCAGATGCCACCCCATCTGGAAGCCGTAGGAGGACGCCAGGCGTGACACGGGTGGGCCGTGCATGAAGGGACTGAGGCTGCATGTGGAGCTGCTGATGAAGAAGTCTCAGGGTCACCTGTTTGTCTTCCCTGTGACCGGAACCTGGACTTTATTCCAGGGCTGTCTGCTCAGAAACACCCGCTCCTGGCTGGTGGTGCCCCATCTAGCCTCCGGATTTAATTCGCAAACTTATTCGTCAGCCCAAACCGGTTAAGACAACATAGTGGGTGCTGGTGGATCAAGCTGGGCAAAGGCTGGTGCCAGGCTGAGGAGGTGCTTTGAGTCCCGTGGAGAGAGATCTGTGATGTGGTGTGGGTTCCATGTAGAATGAGGGGGGCATGTGGGACCAGGAAGAAGAGAGAGGACCGTTTTGTGTGTAGGTGACTCCGATCAAATGTCAGGGAAGAGCAGGCATGGGAGCTGGAAAGTCCAGCCCAGGAATTTTCAAAAAGGCACAGGCCTGGGAGGTGGTGAGGTCCAGGCCCGAGTCTACCGTCAGCCTCTTTGGACCTGCATTGACCTCTCTGTGCCTCGGTTTTCTCATCTGCAAAATGGGGATAGGAGTTATTCTAACTGGCTAGACAGCCTTCACCAAGACAAGCTTCTTGGGACCTCAACAACAGAGATACTTGATTATATAACACTAGAGGCCCAGTGCACATCGCAGCCTGCTCCCTCTCCAGTCTGGGACCCCTCGAGGGATGTTCAACTGCCCATGTACAGGGATCAGGCCATGGGTGTCTGGCCAGCCTGGGTGAGGGGCTGATGGCTGTTTGTAGGCTGGCTACATCCCCAGCAACCCAAGCTTCTAGCCCCTCCTTTTTTCTTTTTTTTTATAGCACCTCCTTGAGCTGGAAGCAGGTATCTGGGATTTATTTATCTTTTATAATTTAAACTTTGTAGTCTTAAGCGGAGGCCAGGGCTGGCCGGGGCGGGTGGGAAACTTGGCTTCCTCCATCACCAGGGGCAACCCAAGCCTCCTGCTCACTCCAGCTCTGTGGCTGCCACCATCTTTGTTGGGTGAATTTGCATACTCGCTCCTGATTGGCTGGTGGGTGAAGCGGAGTGATGGTCAATTTTTGCATGTTTCTCTTTTATTAGTGTAGATAGCCTATGGGAGCATCTCAGCACACATCTTTGTTAATCAATGCACATCAGATAATTGTGAGCTGGATGAACAATTTTCCACTGATTCTTGATGAATTGAAATTCCATGTTATCTTAAGACCAAGACACCTAGGAGGTTTCCAGTGGTGAAATTCTAATTGTGTCGATGACTGGTGGAGTGTATCCTCCGGGGCCGGATACCACGTGCAGTTTTGCAGATGATGAAACTGTGGAGGGATGTGAGTGTTTAAAGCCTTGCCCAACACTCAGCCTGGGCTGGACTCCAGGTTCTGCTGACTGCGAGGCTCCCGGTCTCTCGAGGCCACCATTGTCTACCAGGGACTGAGGGGAGGGAGACAGAGGTGCTATTCCCGGCACTCTGAACAGCGAGTGGGAATGCAACAGAGTGTGAAGAGAAGGAACGGTGTGTGCAAAGTCTTCTAGAGTCTGTGCCAGGAGAGAAGAAAATCCCAGCATGCCAGTGTTTGCTCAGCTCATGCTCAGTGACACGGAGAAGCAGGACTGGAACTCAGGTCCCAGGTGACCTAGCTCCTCAGGCCTCTTCCCACTGACCCTGCAGAAGTCAGTCCAAAGTTCTCTCCTTGGCTTCGCCCAAGGGAGATAAGAGTGTCTTCCATGTCCCCAGCACTGGGCCTGGGTTAAAAAAAAGTAAAACCAGCACAGCCGGCGTGGCTCTGGAATTGAGCATCAAACTCTGAACCAGGAGGTTATGGTTCACATCCCGGTCAGGGCACCTGCCCTGTTGCTGGCTGGATTCCCAGGGTGGGATGTCCTGGAGGCGGCCAATGACACTCTCTCATCACTGATGTTTCTCTCTCTCTCTCTCTCTCTCTCTCTCTCTCTGTCTCTCCCTTCCTCTCTGATATCAATTTAAAAACAAAGTAAGACCAGGAAAAATGTGTGCATGAGAAAGAAGCAATTTCTGCTCCCAACTTGCAATTTAGAAGCACATCTGGGCGGGGGCGGGGCAGGGCTGGCCGCTTTCGGGGAAACTGACGTCGCTGTTGACTCTGGACCACGGTTTGAGGCTCCAGGAAGGAAAGAAGGATTCGCTCCCAAGAAATTCCTGGGGATTCAAAACAACGCAAGTGGAGAGGAGGAGGAACCAAGATGGCGGCGGAGGGAAACGCCTGCACTCGCTGCCTCCCACCACCACGTCCAAATTACAGCTAAAAGGCGGAACCGGGGAAAGCTGGCTGCAAGCGCTGCCACGGGAAGGTCAGGGAGAAAGCACACGGAGACTGGCAGGGGGCGCAGAGGCGTGGCACGGGCTGGACGGGCACCCCCGTGTGTCACTTTTTTAATCGGGAGGGAGACCGTTTCTTTTCTTTTTCTTTTCTTTTTTTTAATGTATTTTATTTATTTATTTGTTTGTTTATTTATTTATTTAAAATAGAGTTACAGATGACTTTTCTTTTTTAAAAAAATATATTTTATTGATTTTTTTTTTTACAGAGAGGAAGGGGCAGGGATAGAGAGTTAGAAACATCCATGAGAGACATCGATCAGCTGCCTCCCGCACGCCACCTACTGGGGATGTGCCCACCACTAAGGTACATGCCCTTGACTGGAATCGAACCTGGGACCTTTCAGTCCACAGGCTGACGCTCTACCCACTGAGCCACCCCGGTTTCGGCTATTTATTTATTTTTACAGAGAGGAAGGGAGAGAGAGAGAGAGAGAGCTAGAAACATCCATCAGCTGCCTCTGGCACACACCCCTTACTGGGGATATGCCCACAACCAAGGCACATGCCCTTGACCGGAATCGAACCCGGGACCTTTAAGTCTGCAGGCCGACGCTCTATCCACTGAGCCACACCGGTTTCGGCGAGACCGTTCCTTTGGAGGCTGCCTGGAGGAGTGAGGGGTCCCAGCCCCACACCCGCCTCCCAGCCCAGGGTCCTGGAGCGGCCTTAAGAACTGCTGTCCTCCTCACAATAAAAAAATAATAATTAATTAAAAAAAAACACACAAGCATTAGTGTCCTTTGGCGGCTGAAAACTGGAGGGAATTCAGGCACCTCGTCCCAGGCCAACAGTCCCCTCCGTGCAACCCCGTGGCCTGAGGGCAGGGACGGGGGCCTTGGCCCCTCTGATCCCACCCGCCACGCCACCCCCGGGAGGGCCCCTGAGCCCAGTGAGGACTGCAGGACGGGGCGGAGCTTGGAGAGCATCCTGAGCAACAAGAACCGGCAGGGAGGACCCCGCCTGGTGGGCTGGGGCTCAGAAACGCCTTGCTCTTGGTTCCCAGCCAGGGCTGTTTCCAGAGCTGAACTGCCAGATGAGGGAAGTGCGTGCGTGTGCGTCTGTGTGTGTGTGTGTGTGTGTGTGTGTGTGTGTGTGTGTCCATGTGTGCACACAGATCTGGTTGCTCAACTCCCGGGCGGGAACCCTCCTCGAAGCGGTTCCAGATCCGGGCGGGGGACGGTCCCAGAGCCTGCCTTGGACGTGACCTTGGAGATCAGCGGACAGAGGAAGCCTCCCAAAGAGGAGACCGCCCCTCCCCCCACCCCACTACACACCACTGCTGTTCCTCCCTGCCCAGGAGGACGCCTGCCGCCGGCCCTCCCTCTCTTCACCAAAGTGGAAACAGCCGTGACCTTGTCCTCTACCTGTTTTCCCTCCGCTATTGTGCACTGGGTGTGTCGGGCGTCATGAGAACATCACTCATGCCCCATGTTGACTGACGGTGAAACACACGCCCCCGGAAGCCAGGGCGCCCGCCAGCACGGGGCCTGGGACCCGGAGAGCCAGCGCGGCAGGGTGGAGGCGGGAGGTGGGGGCTTTCTCCTTTGCACAGAGGGCAGCTCTTTCCGGAAGGGCTGTTTCTGGAACCCACGGGAGGGAGGGAGCCGGGGTACACAGCCCAACGAGGGTGGGGCACAGTGGCCTCCGGCTGTCTGTGCCTCTGGGGGCACAGCCCTCCGTCCGCACACTGTGTACACGGCGTCATCCGTCACGAGCCCACCACGCCCCTGCGGCCGGCGGGCTGCTTTGTGTGGGTCCTGGGGCTGCACCCAGCCCCCAGCTCCCAGAGGAAGCAGCCTCAGGCCCCTTAAAACCTCACCAAGAGTCCCACGGTCACTGCCTCCGTCTTCTTCATGTCCACATGACCCACAAGGTCAGCTCAAGGTCAAGGGCCAGACACCTTTTGGCTAATGATTTACTCCAGTTCGCCCTCGTCTACAGATACTCACGCCTCCCTGTGTGCACAGCCCCCACCTGTGTGCACAGCACCCAGACTACCCAGCTCCCCAAGTCTCGTCCAGTTGGGGCATCGGGGTGAGGTTCCACGTCTCGCCATTTCAGGGAACCGGATGCAGAGCAAGCTCCTGAGGGGTGAGGGTCCCGCCCCTTTCCATCTGAGGGCACTCAGCTCCAGGGGCTCACCAGACCCCGCTCTGCAGCAGACTGTGACCACCAGGGGCACGGGTGTGGGCTCCCTCTCTCAGCCTGGGGTGGGCTGGATATTGGACCCCGAACCCCCCCTTCTGAGGTCCCTTCCGGCGCCCACGTCCTGCAAGCCCGCCCTGGGGGGTTCTGTCCTGGGGCCTGGCTCTGGTCCTCGGTGGTGCCGGTTCTGTCTGTGCCCTGCAGGTTGACAGCCAGCTCATCTAACGGCGCAAAACCAGGGCAAGACGCCCCCCTCAAAACCCCACAGCCTGCATGGCTGCCTGGCATTCAGCAAGTAGCATGACTCCGGGAGGGATTGGGGGCTCCGTACCCCAATAACACGAGTCGCCTATTGAATGTGTTCTAGGAACAATGCTTTTTGACACCGTCTTCTGTCTCCTTTGCACGGCTCGATGAGTTAGTTACTGCTAGCCCCCATTCTACAGACGGGGAAACTGAGGGTCCGGGAGGTAAGACCACTGGCATCCTAAGTTCACAGAGATTGGCTTAAAGTTGGGTTCTCAAAGTGAATAAACAGGAAGGGAGCCGGGGCCTACAGAGTCGGCCGGGAAACCCACTGGCCTGGGAGTGGGCGGACGTGTGACCTCATCCCGACTCAGCAGCCGGCCGGGTGGCCCTCAGCGAGTCCCTGAATCAAACTGTGACCTCCTGGTTCATAAGTTGAGGCTCAACCACAGAGCCAACAGCCAGGCTTGGTCATTTTTTCTGTTAAGATTTTACTTTGCATCGGAATGTTTCAGAATCATCATCAGGTGCAGCTAAACCTGTTCTCTGTTATTTACTTATGATATTTTTTTAAAGTATTTGACCCTGCCCCAATGACCCTGGCTTTAAAGGAAAAAGGGTTGGGTGGATACCTCTCTCCTGCTGGGAAGGTAGTTTCTTCTCTATCTGCATGACCGAGCGTGGTATTTGATCGCCATGACCTTTCACCTCTCACCTCTGGGTGGGGTGAGAGCCGTGACTCGCAGTTTCCCCGCCTGGGCCAGGTGTGAGCGGGCACTGACTCAGTCAGGGTCAATGCCTCACGCTGGCTGAACGCGGCCGTGAGAAAAAGCCGTGCGCCCAGCATGAGTCAGAGGAACACACAGGTTTTGCAGGTGAAAGCTTAGCCTGCCTGAATAAGTAAACACTTTTAACCATTAAAAAAAAAAACCAGCTTAAAAAACAAATGAAATGAAATATGAATACACACATAAACCCAGCTTACAGCCAAAGTGTACATGCACATGGCCAAGGTCACCTCGCAAGGTCACGGTCCCCAGCTCACCCTCCTGCCTCTCTCAGCTTCGGAGTTCTGTCCACAACCCTGGGTGGTCTTTAGTCTGTGGGAGACCCCCCCTCCCCGCCCCGGGTCCCTGCCTTCGTCCTCACGTGGCCTTCTCCTGCTGCTGTGTCTGTGGCCGAAGGTCCCCTCATTCTAGAGCAGTGGTTCTCAACCTATGGGTTGTGACCCCTTTGGGGTTCGAACGACCCTTTCACAGGGGCCGCTTAAGACTATTGGAAAACACCTATTTCCCATGGTCTTAGGAACCAACACACCACTCCTCGGTGTAGCAAAGTGTAGCCATGTAGTTTACTGTTGTCCTAGGAAGACTGTTACCCATGCTACACCACGATTCAAGACAACATTTCATTTATTTGTAATTAGAAATAAATATTTCACAATATATAATTACGTAATGTTTTTGTGATTAATCCCTATGCTTTAATGATGTTCCATTTGTAACAACAAAAATACATCCTGCCTATCAGATATTTACATGACAGTTCATCACAGTAGCAAAATTACAGCGATGAAGTAGCCACGGAAATCATTGTATGGTTGGGGGTCACCACCACATGAGGAGCTGTCTGAAAGGGTCGCGGCCTGAGGAAGGTTGAGAACCACTGTTCTAGAGAATGAGGAACATCCGGGGTTTTCACGTTCACCAAAAACTGAGTGGCTGTCAGTCTCTCTGGATCTATATTTGTCATCCTGCTTACTCATCTATCCATCTATCTATCACTCAATCATCTATCATCTGTCTATCATCTCTCTCTCTCATCGGTCTATCCCCCGCCTCCGTCAACAAATGGTTGTGATAGGTGAATGCTTATTTCATCCTAAAACCCCCCAGTGAAGAAAGTACTATGATTATCCATTTTACCTATGGAAAAAAAAAAAAAACACCTGGATATGCACTTCCTTTTTCTTTTTTAAATTTCCATCTTCCACGTATTCAAATATTTGTGAGATGTAGCATCCGACACTCCATCACCCTGATGAATTCCTCCGTTGCAGCCGTCACGCCCTGTTTCCGGACGTCCATCCCAGACCCACACCCGGAGAAGCGGCCGGATGTGGTTTGTGCCAGAGTGCGCCCATCCATTGTCCGTTGTCCGGCCATCCATCCTCGCTGACAGGCAGGTCTGAGTGACGGGCGGGGCTCTGGCTGGGGGGTGGCCGTCGCACTGGGGAGAGCGTCCCCGTCCTCATCTTCCTGTGATTACAGACACCCGCGTGGAGCCTGGGACGCAGGTGCAGGGGGGGAATCACCCATGAATTTCGGAGGCTGCAAAGGGAAACTGGAGGGGGGGTGCCGGGACCACAGCCCCCGGCGAGGTGGACAGCGGATTCCATTGTGTGCGCCTGGCCCACCCTGGGAACTGAGTCTCCACTTTTCATTGTCATTTTCGTGCTTTGGAGCGGCAGGCCCGGAGCGTTCTAGCTGTGTGTCCCACACAGACGCCACCTTTTGCTTCCCTGAGGCAGAGGCCAGGCGGGACGTGGCGACCTGCGCCTCCTCTGTGGCCCACTGAGGCCTGTCTGTGGCAAAAGGATATAAGCATGACTCTGTGGGCTTGGCTCTGGGCAGAAAACAAAAGGTCGCCGACACCGGTGTGGCTCAGTGGATAGAGTGTCAGCCTGCAGACTGAAGGGTCCCGGGTTCGATTCCGGTCAAGGGCATGTATCCTGGTTGCAGGCACATCCTCAGTGGGGGGCGTGCAGGAGGCAGCTGATCGATGTCTCTCTCTCATGGATGTTTCTAACTCTCTATCCCTCTCCCTTCCTCTCTGTAAAAAATCAGTAAAATATATTTTTTAAAAAAGAAAACAAAAGGTCAATGACCACATGTGTATACACGGGGAGAGATGCTGGCCGGGCTGGGCCAAGGCCACGTGCATCGAGATGCTCTCTGAAACGCATCCATCAAGCGTCGATGGGGCTCTGTTTGGCGAAGGCCTCAGAGTGTGGCTTCCTCCTGGGGCGCCGGCCAATGTAAAGGCCACATCCGGAGGTTTGGGCGGGGATGACAGCGGGTAATGGGGCGAGACCGCGTCCTCCCGTCCTCACGCTTCCTCTCCGGGGGTTCAGGGCCAGAGGTGGTCCGTGCCTGGGCCCCGGGGTGCAGGTCAGGACTCCAGAGACGGGAGGCAGTCACACGCAGAGGCCTCCACCAAGCAAAGCGGGGCCTGGCGTGGGGTCCGGGTGCTGCCGGTTCACCCGAGCGGCCCCGCCTGCACAGCAGACAGTGTGGGTGGCCCGTCCGCCCTCCTGCTGGGTGCATGGGGGCATCCATCATTTCTCTCAGCTCCGGGCTCCTCGTCTTGAAAGTCGGAAATCACCCTGTAGCCGAAACCGGTGTAGCTCAGTGGATAGAGCATCGGGCTGCGACGGAAAGGTCCCGGGTTGGATTCCGGTTAAGGGGCATGTACCGTGGTGGCGGGCACATCCCCAGTGGGGGGCGTGCAGGAGGCGGCTGATCTTTGTTTCTCATCAATGTTTCTAACTCTCTATCCCAGTGGTTCTCCACCTTCCTAAGGCCGAGACCCTTGCATACAGTTCCTCATGGGGTGGTGACCCCCAACCATGAAATTGTGCTACTGTGATGCATCGTGATGTCAATATCTGCATTTTCCGATGGTCTTAGGCGACCCCTGTGAAAGGGTCGTTTGACCCCCAAAAGGGTCGCGACCCACAGGTTGAGAACCACTGCTCTATCCCTTTCCCTCCCTCTCTGTAGAAAATCAATAAAATTAAAAAAAAAAAGATTCTAAAGTTGAAAATCACCCTGTAGCCGAAACCGGTGTGGCTCAGTGGATAGAGCGTTGGGCTGCGGACTGAAAGGTCCCGGGTTCGATTCCGGTTAAGGGGCATGTACCGTGGTGGCGGGCACATCCCCAGTAGGGGGCATGCAGGAGGCGGCTGATTGTTGTTTCTCATTGATGTTTCTAACTCTCTATTCCTTTCCCTTCCTCTCTGTAGAGAATCAATAAAATATATATATATATATTTTAAAAATCACCCTGTGTGCTAGGCATCATCCTGAGGACTATCGGGACAGGGGGTGCAAAGCACTCCGAGGTCGGGGTCGGGTTCGGTAGATATTGAACTCCGTCTTCTCCCTCCGAGCACAGGAAGGGAAAGTCTCGTACTCGCCGCTGACTGAGAGATCAATAAGGACCATTCAGGGAAGGGAGGCAGGGGAATTCCGTCCTTCGCCGAGGGGGCTCATTTAAAGGGGCAGGAACGGGAGAAACGGGAAATGCAGAGTTGCTCACCGCGAACCCCCGGGAACCTAGGGGGAGGCACTGAATGGATGTTCGTGACCAGGAAGATGGCCCGTCCACGCCCCTGGAATTGGCATGCTTCGGGGACGGGGTTTGTGGGCGCCTTTCCCTGAAACGCGGTGTCACCCCTGGAGCTGAGTGTTGGACCCTCCCGTTCAGCCCCTCGCAGAAAGCCCTTCCTCTTCTCCTGGTGACACCTCGGCGCGCCTGCGGTGGATGTGACCCTAGGAGTCCGCTCGAGTTGCCGATGGCCCCAGGCAGGGTGGACACGGACAATCCCCACCCTTTGGGGACCATTCCCCTCTCACCCATGACGTCAGGGCCACACAGCTATCAATCAGTGGCTCTCATCACCTCCAGGGGATGGTCTTGACCTCCGCCCCCAGGATCCAGGCACGGACCACCTCACCAGCCCTGCATCCCCGGAGAGGAAGCGTGAGGACGGGAGGACGCGGTCTCGCCCCATTACCCGCTGTCATCCCCGCCCAAACCTCCGGACGTGGCCTTTACATTGGCCGGCGCCCCAGGAGGAAGCCACACTCAAAGGCCTTTGCCAAACAGAGCCCCATCGACGCTTGATGGATGCGTTTCAGAGAGCATTTCGATGCACGTGGCCTTGGCCTAGCCCAGCCAGCATCATCTCTCCCCGTGTATAAACGTGTGGTCATTGGCCTTTTCTTTTCTTTTTTTTTTAATATATCTTATTGATTTTTTACAGAGAGGAAGGGAGAGGGATAGAGAGTTAGAAACATCCATCAGCTGCCTCCTGCACGCCCCCTACTGGGGATGTGCCCACAACCAAGATACATGCCCTTGACGGGAATCGAACCTGGGACCTTTCAGTCTGTAGGCTGACGCTCTATCCAGGAAGCCACACTCGTAGGCCTTCGCCAAACAGAGTCGGGAACACAGGTCCTGGCACCTCCCGGGGCAGGGTGGTCAGGTGGTCAGGTGGACAGGACTGGACCTGGGAGCCGCTCCGTTGATCAGATCCGTCGATCCATTCCAACAACAACGGCCCCAAACGGAAGCCCTGGACTGTGGCTCAGTTCAGTAGGAACGTTGCGCCATATGCCCAAAGGTCATAGGTTCAATTCCGGGTCAGGGCACACATACCCAAGTTTATGGGTTTGATCTTGGCCAGGGCTTGTAAGGCAACCAATCAAAGTTTCTCCCTCTCTCTTTCTCTTTCTCTCTCTAAAAAAAAATCAATAAAAACACATTTAAAAGGAAAAGAAAGTCAACTCCAGCTGCCCACACTGCCAGACAGGTCCCGGGCAGGGTCAGAGGTGGAGCTGGGACCGGCACCCGCACTCTCGGGATCCCTTCTCTGCAGTGGGTACTGCACCCCCAGCCCCCGGCTTTGTGCTGGGGGCTCCATCCTATTCTCTCTGGCACACACCCGTCAGGCAGGTACGATGCGGTTCTTCCTCTCTCCCTCTTGGTAGATGCCAGCATGGGCACCGAGGTGTCTCCGGATCTCCCCCCAAAATAACCAGGCCTCGAACCACAGAGGCAAGGTGGGCCCGCAAACTGGTCCCTGGGTTATGTCCCCAGTGCCAGTCTGCCCACTGGTGACGGTGACGGTCAAGAGATCGTGGGAGGCGAGGAGGAGGACACAGAGGAGAAGGAGGACACGGAGGAGGAGGAGGCCTGCAGGCCCGGGGTTCGCTCCCCACCCCCCTTCCCTGGGCTGCGGGCTGGGGCTGTTAGAATACCGACGCCTTAGAGGCAATCAGCTCCTTGAACACCTTGAGGCCCTTGCATTATGCTCTCCCGCACCCCCCCCCATCTTCTCCACGTCGCTTTGCATCGGTAAAGAGCCTGGCACCTCACTAATCCTGCCTGATTAGCCGTTCAGCCCGTGCCCCATGCAAATCGCACGCTGCCGAGGAGGAGAATGTGGCAGCAAATCGCTGGCACTCGGGGAATTTTTGAAAAGGAGAGTGACGAGGTGCACCTGCAGAAATTTAAATCCAGGTGTCCCTGCCCCCCCATGTCCTCCACCCCCCGTGGACGGGAATAATATGGAGTGATGGCGAAGTGCTCCTCAGGGTGTGTGAGTGGGGAAAGCGGCGAAGAGCGGGCTGCAGGCGGGACATTGAGGGCATTGA
This sequence comes from Lasiurus cinereus, assembly GCA_011751065.1. Lineage (NCBI taxonomy): Eukaryota > Metazoa > Chordata > Mammalia > Chiroptera > Vespertilionidae > Lasiurus > Lasiurus cinereus. The sequence goes on from JAAGEH010001291.1 coordinate 19,847, forward strand.
CTCGGCCTGGGAGGCACAGGGTGCCAGGGCCAGACCTCGGCGTCCCTGTGGGCTCCCTTCCCCACCTTCCCGGGACCTGGACCGCGGGAGCGGTCCCCTCGCCACACGCATCGCCCACCGGGCTGAGCAGCCCCTGCGTGTAAGCCAGCGAAGGGACTGGGAGACGAAGGGGATGCTTCGAAGAATCGGGTGTGGGGGGCTCTCTCTCCAGCCTCTCGCGCCCCGGGGGCGGCGTGCCAGCTGCCTTTTGTTTGAAGCCTCAGGAACAGGAAAGGGGACCCCCCACGGGCCCCGGCGGAGGGCCTGCAGCTCCCTCTCCCTTGGCCTCGCTACAACAAGAGCCGGAAAGAGGCGCGAACGGGGGAGTTACGGTTAAGGGGGGTGAGAGCCAGGCACCTGAATGTGTGTGATTTATTTTCCTAAAAGACTCACCCCGCGGAGGCTGCTGTTCATTAGCACGGCGGCCGGCTGCCGGGCCAAGATTGCAGGGCGGCTGCTATCGCGGCTCCTTTACAAGAAGGGAGAGCAGAGCAGCGGCCACGGGCGTGGAGGCAACTTCCCAGCAGCTCTGGGGCTTCCTCCGGAGAAATGCCTGCGTGAGACCCCAACTCTCCCCAATCTCAGGAGGAGCGAGACCCCCGCCTGCACATGCGGATGAGCACACTAACGGGGCACGGCACGAGATGTCCTGTGGAGGCCACACGGCGAGGAGGGGGTGCCCTGGGCTGGGGTGCCAGGCCCGCCCACTCCCATCACCCACATCTGCCGGGTCCACCAGCAGGGTCCACCCTTCCTGCCCGGGCCCTGCTGCCCGCCTTGCCGACCAGAGTCGCCAGCTCTGTGCTGGGAAGAGGCAGGAGGGCACGTGCCCCTGTCCAGGGCAGTTACAGCCAACACCAGGGGGCGTCCACGCGTGCCTGCATGCGTGCAGATGGGGGCGCGTGTATCTCCGGTGTCCGTGTTTGCACAAACGGACAGCCACGCATGGGCCGGAAGCAGCGGGCACAGGCTGGTTGGGCATGCCAACGCAAGGGTCACTCTACAACTGCCCGCGCTCGCCACCAAGGGCGTGCTGATGGAGATGCTGCAGCCGGGAGGCAGGCCGGAGGCTGAGGCGCTGTCACTGTGGCAGGGCAGACACGGAATCCCGGGGCAGCCAGGACTGTACGAAATGCTAACCACGCTGTCCTCTGTGACCGGTCTGTTCTGATTACAGGAGGCACATCCTAGCCTGGCTGGGAGGGGCAGGGGACCTGGGCGCTCCCCTGGAAATGCAGCCCACCCTCCCCATCGGGAGCTGCCTGTGAGCAGGGACAGATGACCAGCCTTGCTGCAGAAACCGAGGCCATCAGTCTTTTGAAGACCCCCAGGCTCTGCACACCCACAGGTCTTTGCACACCCACAGCCTTTGCACACCCACAGGCCTTTGCAAACCTGCAGACCTGTAACTGCCCCTTTGGCCTGCCCTTTGCCTGCTTCCCATGTAATCTGTATCCTTCTGCCCAGTACAGTGGTACCTCGAGATACGAGTGCCCTAACATACGAGATTTTTGAGATACGAGCGATTTTTGCTTTGAAATACAAGCAACATTTGAGATAGAAATATTCGCGCAGATCGGCCGGCTGCACACGACCCACCAGTTTACCTCGACTCGAGCGTCTCATAGTCTCCCATGCCTCAAGGTTACGGAATGAATTAAACTCGTATCTCGAGGTGCCACTGTATAAGCATCCAGCTTACGGGGTGCAGAGCGGATTTCTGTGGAGGGCCTGCAGCTGGCAGGCCCGGAATAAACGCTCACATGTGATTTAACCCTGACTCTGCTCAGTTGGCTCCAGTCGTGACAGGCAGCAGAGACCCATCGATTGTCCAGTGACAACTGGAGAGTGAGCTCTGATTGGCCGAAGGGTGCATCCTGCAGAAAGCAGTCTCTCCCTGAACGGGCAAGGCAGAAGGCTTTCCCGTGATTCACAAGGTGCCACGCGCTGGCCGGTAATTCAGAGAGGCCGCCACCGCAGCCCACCGCTGGCCCGGGACCCCGAGCAATTTACGAGCACTTGCTCCACGCGGGAGAGAGGATGCGCAGGCCCAGCACCATCACCGTATTTCTCGCTGCCACTGCCAGGCCGAGAAGGAGCTTCCCCTGGATCAGGGGGTGTTTCCTTGATGCTCCCCTGTCCTGATACAAGGCACATAAACCCTCTGTGATTCTCACCACCCCCCACTCTCCCTCGGCTGCTGGAGGTGGCCGGCCAGCCCTGAACCAGACCATAAATCCCAGCGCCATTGCAAACAAGTTCTCTGTGGACGCTGTCGAGGGCCCCAGAGTGCGTGCAGGTGATCGAACGTCCCAATGAGGGATGGTGCGTCTCCGATCCAGGGGAGGAGGAGGAGAAGGAAGAAAGGAGGACCGATGTTCTCCCGGCAGGAAGACCGAGGGAGGGGGCAGGGAGAGGGGGGCGGGGAAGGGATCACAAAGAGTGGTCGCCCTGGGTTACTAGGTATCGATTACCAGACACGTCGTCCAGGAAGGAACAGGTGCCCTTGGGCCTACGACCAGGGGGAGTGAATTCTGAACTGAAGTCAGGCCGAAACCGGTGTGGCTCAGTGGATAGAGCGCCGGGCTGGGGACTGAAGGATCCCAGGTTCTATTCCAGTCAAGGGCATGTACCTTGGTGGCGGGCACATCCTCAGTAGGGGGCGTGCAGGAGGCGGCTGATCGATTTCTCTCTCTCATCGATGTTTCTAACTCTCCCTTTCCCTTCCTCTCTGTGAAAAACAATAAAATATATTTTAAAAATAAATAAATAAATAAACTGAAGTCAGCCTGCCCTCCCCAGACCCGTCCCCCCCCCCCCATCCTCACTGGGGTGTGGCTGGGACCAGGGACCAGTAGCCGCCAAGAGGAGGTGGGTGAAGCGCTGTGGACCTCTGAGGGCGCTGAGGGAGATGGGGACGGGAATGGGCGATCCTCTCAACCAGAAGCCATGCCGTCACTCCGACCCCACCAACGTACCCCCTTCAGTCCCCACAGTCTTGTGGAACCCTCTGACCGAGGGAGCGCCGTGAAGGCCGGCCCCATCCGTGTCCCCAGTGCCACGTGGGTCCACCACCGGCAGGTCATGGGCGCCGCGGGAAGCCCCTCCAGGCACAGGGAGCTGTGTCATGTCCCCCGCAGTGCAAGACAGGTGCCTGGCACCCCGTTTACAGCAGAGACCCTCAGGCTGGGGGCCCGGTTACTGGCCAGCCACGGGAGGACGGCACGGCTCGGCCAGCCCCCCGCTCACCCCCTCTCCTCTGTCCCGTGGTGTTGGGGAGCCCAAGGCCGGAATAAAGGACCCAGTCCCCTCCCGTCTCAGAGCCGACCAGAGCGGTGCTTCTCGGTCACCCGGGTCAATGGTCACACAGGTCCGGCGGGGTCTGAGGTCCGACAAGTCCATGGCGCTCCCAGAAGGTGCCCGCGCGCTGACCCAGGGCCCCAGGATGGGGGTCAGGGGATCGTCCCGTCACTGCTGAGCCCCGGGGGGTGGCACTATCACCCGCGCAGCCCCACGGCGACGGGAAGGGGAGCCAGTCCTTAGCAACTGGGCTGATGTCAAAAGCAGGTCCTATTGGACCGGGGTGATCAGAGCCCGTCAGAATGTCCAGCGCAGAAGCTCTGGGCCTGTCCCCGTGGGGGTTCGGTGCCTCTCCCCATCCTCCCTGCAGGGTAGGCCAGGCCCGCCCCTCAGACACTGTCCGGCCGGCCCCGAGCGCAGACGGAGGAGGTGTGTGCCAGCGGCAGCGGGAGGCCGGATTAGATAAGAGTCCTCAGGCTGAACCTGGCTGTGCTGGACCGGGGCCTGGTGTGGCCGTTGGGCGGGGTCCCACCTACACGGCCTCGGGCCACCGGAGCATTCCTGGCATCAGGGCCGCCTTGCTAAGCCTGGCCGGGAGGGGCAGGGGGCCTGGGCGCTCCCCTGGACATGCAGCCACCCTCCCCATCGACAGCTGCCTGTGAGAGGAACAGATGACCAGCCTTGTTGCAAAAACTGGGGCCGCCAGTCCTTTGAAGACCCCCAGCCTCTGCATACCCACAGGCCTTTGCATACCCACAGGCCTTTGCACACCCACAGGACTTCACACACCCACAGGACTTCCCACACCCACAGGCCTTTGCACACCACAGGCCTTCCCACACCCACAGGCCTTTGCACACCCACAGCCTTTGCACACCACAGGTCTTCCCACACCCACAGCCTTTGCACACCCACAGACCTTTGCACACCCACAGGCCTTCCCACATCCACAGACCTTTGCACACCCACAGGCCTTCTCACATCCACAGACCTTTGCACACCCGCAGGCCTTCGCACACCCACAGGCCTTTGCAAGTCTGCAGACCTGTAACTGCCCATGTGGCATTCCCTTTGCCTGCTTCCCATATAATCTCCATCCTTCTACCCAGCATTTTTCCTTTGCCCACAGTCCTCCTCCCTTCGCACCTCCAGGCCCGCCCTCTCCCCCAGGAGTCCCGGTGCCGCCCCTGCCCGGCTCGAACTCCCAGCGGCCGGGCGCGGTGGTCCGTCTCATCCCGCCTCCTCCACGGAGGAGACCCCTGCCTCCCCAAGACGTGGCCGTTGGGCCCACCCTTCCCCTGAACAACCCCCAAACCGGCCAGGTGTCCTCAACTCCCAGTCCGCCGCCAGCCTGGGCTTCTCCCTCCTCCCAGCGGCCTGGCATGAGAGTTCAGGCCGTCTCTGCAGGGGACACCGCACCGCCAGGTGTAATAAAAGGAAATCCCCTGGTCGCTCCTGGACAGTCTGAGGGGAAAATGTTAGGAACATCCCGTACGTTCGTTCATTCATCCCTTTAATGGACAGAAAGAGGTGGAAATCCCTTCGGAGCTGAGCGTGATGTGCGGTGAGGCAGAAAGGAAGTCCAGTCTTATTTACATGGAGCCGCACGATAAGTCCGTGTGCCAAGCCTTGCGTGTGTTGTTTTACGATAAGATAAGGGGACGCGGAGCCAACGCCCCGGGCCTGACCGGCCGCGACGCCTGTCGTGGGGCCAGAAAAGGGAGAGGGAAGCGCGGTGCCAGCGCGGCAGATAGCGTATCTCCGGTGACTGATTTATGACGAGCGGCAAACACGATAATGGGACGAACAAACACTGGAGGGCAAACCGTGAATCAGCGAGAACCATGAAGCCGGGGCAATTCTCATTCAAGTTCAAAGTCGTTCAGCTCCAGGGCTATGTGAACACCAGCGGTTCTCAGCCTGTGGGTCGCGACCCCTTTGGGGGTCGAACGACACTTTCACAGGGGTCGCCTAAGACCATCGGAAAACATAGATATTTACATTACGATTCATAGCAGTTGCAAAATGACAGTGATGAAGTAGCGATGAAAGTAATTGTATGGTTGGGGGTTGCCACCACATGAGGAGCTGTATTAAAGGGTCACGGCGTTAGGAAGGTTGAGAACCGCTGGTTAACACGGCCCGGTTCCCAGGGCCTGGACCCGGGGAGGGAGTCTGATCCCGGGACTGAGGGTTTGGACCCGGGATTGCTGTCCCACCTGAGCTCTCGTCAGCTGTGTCACTTCCTACAAATCATGTGACTTCTCTTCGCCTCGGTTTCCTGAAAACGGTAAGAGCAACGCGTAGACCGCCCAGCTCAGCGGTGGCAGTGAGGGTAACGTGAGACTTTTCAGCAGAGGGCTCGGGACCATGCCCTGGCTTTGCTGCGTCCCATCTAATCTGTCTCCGGTGGCCCGGCTGGCGTGGCTCAGGGGTTGAGCATCGACCCTTAAACCAAGAGGTCACCTGCTCGATTGCTGGTCAGGGCACATGCCCAGGTTGCCCGCTCCATCCTCAGGAAGGGGCATGCAAGAGGCAGCTGATCAATGTTTCTCTCGCATCAGCGTTTCTAACTATCTCTCCCTCTCCCTTCCTCTCTCTCTCTTAAAAAAAAAAAAAAAACACAACAGAAACAAAAAACGCAAAACTCATCCCGACTGGTTTGGCTCAGTGGATAGAGCATCAGCCTGCAGACTCAAGGGCCCCAGGTTTGATTCCGGTCAAAGGCATGTACCGTGGTTGCGGGCACATCCCCAGTGGGGGATGTGCAGGAGGCAGCAGACTGATGTTTCTCTCTCATCGATGTTTCTATCTCTTTCTTCCTCTCCCTTCCTCTCTGTAAAAAAATCAATAAAATATTTTTTAAAACCTCAATAAAAACATATTTAAAAATAAATTGTCTCCTGTGGACAAATGCCCTTTTTTATAACTTTCCCTCCCGGCAGTCAGAACCCTAGGGACACCAAGGAGGATCCCAGAGATGCCGGGAGGCGGAACTGTGGCTGAGCCCCAGGCAGGGCCTGCACTGTAGCCAACATGAACCCAGATAATGCCTATTTAGCCGTGGCTAAGCCATGGCTCTAGTTCGGGGCTCGCATGGCAGAAGCCTCCTGCACACCCTTAGCGGCTCAGGGACGAGCATTCACGGGGAGTGAAAGCCAGGAAGAGGGGCGAGCGGGCTCCTCATCCCCAAAGGGCAGCTGCAGGCGTGACGTGATGCCCAGCAATGCAGTGGGGCATCTGTCCAGACCATCCCGCTGCAGAACTGACAAGAGAGAGATGCAGAACTCCCTGCCCAGCGCAGTGCCCACCCCGGTGAGCAGCCCTGGCCTGCCTGCGTCCTGCCTGTCCTCTCCTGAGCACACCCAGGCGGCACCTTTGCGTAACGGCTGCCACGGCCCATCCTGGACCTGAGCGCGTGTATTATTATTATTATTTTTTTTTATCAAAGTGAGATCATGTCTCCTCAGCTTGAAATTGAGGCCAAAGACCGCCCTGTGCGGCTGCCCCTCCACCGGCCCTGAGAAACTGATGTGACCACAGGGACACTCACAGAGGCTCCGACAGTCTTCCCAGCATGCTCCAGGGGTTGTCAGGAGCATCAATGGTCACTCAGGTGTCCTCCTCCTCCTGCCCATCGTGAGCACAGCTGTCCCTTCACGTGCCTCTCGGGGCTCCTCGGTCAGACCCTCCCTGCTCTTAGTTTCGGGGTTGTGGTTCGGGTTGGTGGACCAGATGGATGAGCAGAGGGCGGCTGAGTCTGCAGTGTGATGTGTAGGACGAGGGAAGGCATTATGCCCTCAAACCACCCCTAGAAGGCCCTGCTCTCCTCCCAGGCATTGCTTTAGGTTCCACAGTGGAGCTCGCTGCTGGGGGCCGGGGGCCTGCTGACAGAGGGGGTGCAGTGACTTGAACGGCACGAAGGTGTGGGTGATGCCTGGCCGTGACCCCCTGAGAGACTGACCCGGGGGGAGGGGGCAGTAACTGCCATCGGAGGAGGCCGAGAGGAGAACGGAGACTGCGGACACGGACTCAGACGTTGGGGGGCTTGAACTGCCCTCTCCGGGGGCAGATCCTGGGGCCCCCGTCTGTGCTCTCGGCAGCGGTGAGACCGAGGGTGCTTTGGGGATGCCCCCCACCCCGTGGGAAAGCCGGGACACCCCGGTCCTCCGTGGACGCATGGCCTGGGTCACACTACGTAACGCTCCCCAACCCCGATTTGCTCTGGTGGGAAGCACACCGGAACCATCGGATCGACCTCACAGCGTTTCTGGGGGGAATGTGCGCGAATGGGCTCAGCCTCAGACCTTGGGCTTGACGACGCTGTTCCCCATCCGCCTAGGGGCTTGTTCACAGCCCCGCCTCCCCTCATGCCAGCTCTGTGCCCAGAGTGACCGCCCGCTAAGGGCTGGGGCTGGAAGGAAGGAGGGAGACCTTTCAGCTCCTGGGGGTCTGGGCCCTCCGAGTGAGGATGTGCAGAACCTCAGGAGGACCGGAGGGGCCAGGAGGAACCTTCCAGACTGAACGGAGACAGGGCTGCTGCACAGGGAGGAGGCAACGTCCGCTACCTGAGTCAAAGCGGACCAGGAACGCCCAGCTCACCCTGCAGATTAACCAGACGCTTCCTCGGTGCAGCCTGCGAGCTGTGAGCCACGGCACGAAGCACAGGGGCCCAGGCCACCAGCCGTGACACAGAAACCCGTGCACAGGCCACGTTTGATTCAGAACGGACATCAGGCATCGGATCTGAAGCTCAGCTGGCACAGCCTCCCCAGGAGACGCAAGGCCCCAAGATGCAGGACAGATGGGGGAGGGGGACAGGGGGTCCCCTACCATGTTGGTGGGGCCTTTCCTGAGCTCAGGAGTGGGCTTTCTGTTCCTCCTGGTGCCCCGATGAAGCGTTGCCCAATCCCCCAGTGTTCTCTGAAAGCACGCTGGGCGCGGAGGGTGGCCTGGGGAATGGAGGAGGGGGGACCCCACATTTCTAAACACCATGGGGAAGGACAAGGTCGCCAGAACAAGCCTTCCTTTTTGGAAAGCCATGAAGCGTGGCTAAGCAACGTCAGAGAAATCAAGCGGGAAAAACTCCTTTTGGTCCCACACCTATCCTCTCTTTACAGGCCTTTGGAGCCGTCATAATAAGAGGCTCATGTGCAAGCCAACCAAACGGTGGAACAACTGGTCGCTATGAGGCGCACTAGCCACCAGGGGGCAGATGCTGGGGCTCATGGCTGGCAAACGAAGCGGTGGTGGTGGTGGGAGCCTCTCCCGCCTCCACTGCAGGTGGGGCTGTAAGGAGCAAGGGGTCCCAGACTGCGAGAGCCCCAGACTACGAGAGGGTGCAGGCCAGCTGAGGGACACCTCCCAGTGCATGAATTTTGTGCACTGGGCCTCTAGTAAAAGATAATTTGGTCTGGATAATTGCTACTGTCTCCACCACTGCAGGAATTAAAAGGTCACAGTGGTATTGACTTATCTGGGCTCCGTCTAATAACTGAGGGAGAAGCAGATGGACAGAGAAGGCAGACAAGGACCGAGGACTCAGGAGCGGAAAATGTCCCAGGCACATAGTCTAGGCTGAGACGAGGCATGTGCTCCACTCTGCCTTTTCCTGCTGGTTGCTTAATTTCCCCCGTCCATTTGTTCTTCTGCTTTTCCAGGCCTTTCCACCTCTGTCTCAGCTCTTCAGCCCACCTTCTTAAGCTAATTTTTCTGTGCTGATATTATCTCTTTGGACTTTTGTACTTCAACTTATTTCTGGTTAGTATATACCCACCCACCCATCCATCCACCCACTCACCAATGTACCCACCCATCACCCATCCATTGATCCACCTACTCACCCATCCACCCATCCATCTACACATCCACCCATCCATCTACCCACTCACCCATCCACCCACCCACCCCTCCAGCCCTCCACCCATCCATCCATCCATCCATCCATTCATCTATCTATTCATCCAGACCGTAGTGTCTGCTATTCATCTGTTACCTGCTTCATAACCTCAGCAATCTCTCAGTCTAATACAGTGGTCAGCAAACTGCGGCTCGCGAGCCACATGCCGAGGTTTGCCACTCTGTTGACTGAGTTTGCCGACCACTGTCATATACTACCCTTTACCTCTTCGCACACAATATGCCACAACTGCCTAATCCTCACAGCTTCCAACTACACGGTACCATTTAGTCTAGTCCAGAGGTCGGCAAACTCTTTAGTCAATAGAGCGGCAAACCGCGGCTCGCAAGCTGCATGTGGCTCGTGAGCCGCTGTTTGCCGACCACTGGTCTAGTAGGAGAATCCGACCTAGGCCACCTAATTGTGTTGTACATGAGCCAGTCCCTCCATCATTCATTAATTCGTGTATTCAGTGAGTGTCTCCTGTGTGCTGCGAACTGGGTGATCCCCTGGGCACGCAGCGAAGGAGCAGGGGAATAGTCCCTGTCCGGGTGGACTCCGTGTGGAGAACAAGTCCCTGGCATGTGGGAGGAGTGGGCACGGGAGATGGATGGGATGTGGAAGAAGACATTCCTTTTCTTCCTTGCCTGCCTTATTGTAAGCGCGCGGACTGTCGATTTCTGGAACAGATTTTGGTTGCCCGGGGCAACGTCTGAAGCAAACAAAGAATTGTAGAGGAAAGCACATATTCACACCCTGATATTAAGTCCTCCACGTGGCTCCCCTCACACGTGGGTCTCGTGCCAGCTCTGGGCTAATTAGCCACGCTCCAGCGCCTCGGTGTGGGAGTGGGCGTGTTGATTTTGGAAGAGGTCTTCAACTTTCTTTTTCACGTTGCCCTAAAATAGTCAAAATGTGTTATTCGCCTAGACGACGTTATGTATAAATGTAAAAAGAAGAAAAACACTTGGAGTTTCTAAAGTTTCACGAAACAGTTTCTCCTCCCCTCGTTCTCCAATAATTAAGCCCGGACTTTTTTTTTTTTTCAATTGATTTTTTACAGAGAAGAAAGGAGAGGGATAGAGAGCTAGAAACATCGATGAGAGAGACATCGATCAGCCGCCTTCTGCACGCCCCCTACTGGGGATGTGCCCACAACCCGGATACAGGCCCTTGACCGGAATCGAACCCGGGACCTTTCAGTCCTTAGGCCGACGCTCTATCCACTGAGCCACACCAGTTTCGGCGAGCCTGGACTTCCTAATGAGGCCGGTGTGGGAATGGGGAGAGGGAGCGAAGAGTGGGGGCGGGGTAGGAGTCTGCTTCTGCATAAGGACAAAGGCGTTGAGCTGAAGGAATAAAGAAAGGCCCGATTGGGGTAAAAAATATATAAAATGAACACAAACATCCTTGACGGCAAAACACGTTGCCGACAGAAGGCGGCCGTGGGGGCGGGAGGGAGGCGCCGAGCAGAGGGGAGGAGAAAGCAGCTCAGCGTAGACAGGATCAGAAGGAACGGAAAAGAGGGCCTGGCAGATAATCGGTGTCTTATCCCAGCTCTAAAGGCGGCAGCAGGCAGGCGGAACTGGGAGCAGAGCAAGAGGACTGTCAAACGCTGGGAGGAAGTACGAGGGAGGCGGCACAGGATGGATCAAGGAATAGAGCCTCCAGGGTGGAACCGGGAGCTGAGGCAGCGACAGGTGTGAGAGAGAGAGAGAGAGAGAGAGAGAAAGAGAGAGAGAGAGAGAGAGAGAGAGAGAGAGAGAGAGAGAGAGAGAGAGAGGAGGGAGGGAGGGCGAGCGCATTGGCCTGCAGACTGAAGGGTCCCGGTTCGGTCCCAGGTTCAATCCTGGTTAAGTGCATATATCTTGGTTATGGGCACATCCCCAGTAGGGGGCGTGCAGGAGGCAACTGATCGATGTCTCTCTCTCTCATCGATGTTTCTAGCTCTCTATCCCTCTCCCTTCCTCTCTGCAAAAAATCAATAAAACATATAAAAAATAAAAAAATAAGATAAAACTTGGCCACCTCTGTTAGTCAGGCCATGCTGTGCGGTGCCCCCATAACAAGGAAGCCCCAGCGTTCCGTGGGGTATGACACCAGCAGCCGATTTCTCGCTCACGCACAGACCACCGAGGGTAGAACAGCTGTGTTCCTGTGGCACCCGGTCAGCGCACCCCGCTTTCTTCGAGGTGGGGGAAGCAGGAGCGGGGAGTGCCGCACCTTAAGCACCGGGGCACCACCGTCCCGAGGAGTCGCTTGCCCTCCCTCTGACTTAGAGGCGGGAGGTCCCGGGCGCCCTGGGCATTTGGTGAGCACCCAGCCACGCCTGCCACAGCCGCCACCGCTGCGCATTGCTGTCCTCGGATGCCCTAGGACCCCATGCATCACGCTCAGTTCTGGCAGACGGGGGAGTGTACGAAGATCCCTGCCGGCGCCAAGGATGGAAGCGTCTTTAAAAAAATCACATTTTCATTTTATGAGAAATGATGCCAGGAGCTGTGTGGAGAGTTGACTAGAAGAACAAATTTTGGAAGGATGTGGTGTTTTTTTTTTCTAAATCGCCCCTGGGGCACCATTGAGGCCCGGACACGTACAGGAACAGTGGGAATAGAAGAGGGAGGGTGCTCCGAGGGGAGGCCGACTCTCAGCTCACAGAGAACGAGGAAGCCACACGTTCCTGCGACGTGGCCTCTGCAGCCAGGTTAAGAAGCCACTGCCCGGAACTGTAGTCCCACATGCTCGCTACCACAGAGGCAGCATGGTGGAAAGGAAAAGAGATCCTATATCATAAAAGTCTAATATGCCAAGTGTCCGGTCGTCTGGTCGGCCATTCAACCAATCACCGCGTAATATGCTAATGATATGCTACGGCTGGCTCAACCGCTTGCTGTGACAGGCACTGACCACCAGGGGACAGACCGTCGACCAGTCAACCAGTTCCTATGACTGACCAATTATATGCTAATGATATGCTATAGCTGGCTCAACCGCTTGCTGTGACAGGCACTGACCACCAGGGGCAGACAGTCAACCGGTCAACCAGTAGCTGTGACGTGCAGATGCTCAGTGCAGGGGCTGCCCCCTGGTGGTCAGTGTGCTCCCACAGGCGGAGTGCCGCTCAGCCAGAAGCCAGGGTGATAGCTGGCGAGCACAGCAGCCTTAGGGGGAGCCTCTCCCGCCTGTGGGGCAGCACTAAGGATGTCCGACTGACGGTGGATCGGGCCCAAGCTGTCTGTCGGACATCCCCCGAGGGTGCCCAGACTGCGAGAGGGCACAGGCTGGGTTGAGAGACACTCCCCCCCACCCCCCACACACACACAAGTGCACAAATTTCGTGCACTAAGCCTCTAGTGGAAATATAAAAGACCTGACCCTGAGGGTGAGGCTCTGGGAGCTTATGCAATGCACCGTCTGTGCCGTCAGATTCGTTCATAACTGACTTCCAGCGTGCAGCCCCTCCAGGCTCTGACTTCCTTCTCCACACGGAGGGCCTGCCCACGGGCAAACACCCAACGGAAAATGTATTCATTTTTCCACCTGGACTGAGGCTCCCTTCCCACTGCCTTCTGGGAACAGCTCGGCTGGGGAGGGAAACGTGTTTTCTCTCTCTCACCTCCGAACGGGTCCCGGTACCGGGAACAGCACGCGTCCCGACCGGCACGGCCGCCAGCCATCTGCGCCGAGGTTTCTTCCCGGGGTTCATCTCGGTCTCTGAGGCGCAGAAGCAGTTAATCCACTGGAGCCCGGGGCAGCGAGGGAAGGGAGGGAGGAAAACTGTTGTGAAGGCGGGAGAGCGCGTGGTGTGGGAGGGAAGACGGATTAAACGGAGCGCCTCTTTCTCACCCTGAAGCTTCAGAAAATGAGATCCTAATGCATATTATCTGGGTGAGCGCACACCGGAAAAGGAATGTTAAGCAAAACGTTCTTATTATCAATTCTGCCGGGGCTGCCGGGCGGGCCCTGGGGCTGGTCCTTTCGCGCGGTCCTCTCGGTTCGGCTGCCCGATTCCCTCACGCCGTGGCCGGTGGTGGCCCATTTCACAGATGAGCAAACTGAGACTCAGCATCGCGCCAATGCACGCGCTACCCCCCCCCCCGGGGCCCTGGCGATGCGAACCCAAAGTCTGAACGTCTGCTCCTTCCGACGTCCCCTGCACAACGGTCTTAGGTTGGGGTTCAGCGTACCGTTCTTTATCAGGTATTTACCACGAACCCCAGACTCGGATACAGTTATCTCACTTCCTGCTTACATGAACCCCGAGCCCGGTCAGGACCATCCGATCATTAAGCCGAGGAAGCTGACATGCAGATGGAGGAGGATGAGACGCCTGGGGACTCATTCCCTGAGCCAGCTCTGCTGTGAGCAGGGACTAGGCTGGAGAAGGGGCCTCTTTGCTTGGGGGGTTCTCTACCCTCTTTGGGGAAACCTTCCCGATGATGCGTCCCTCTCGGTTGCTGAGGCCTTTCTGGTGTTTGCCACCTCTTCCCAGAGGACTGACTGAAAGATAAATCCTGGAGGAAAATGGTTTTAATTATCACGACCATTTGGGGGACACATTTATCATCCCTAGCGGGTATCCTCACAACCACAGCATACGGGCCCGTGTGGACCGAACAGCCGGAATAATGACCTTAGCGGTCCTGACTCCGCCGAAGAAGGAGGTGCATGTGGGTGCGCTGGTTTCTGGGGCGTCTTGGACGAGGGTCTGAGCAAACGTTTGAAGCTCCGTGCTTTCCACATGCAGACGCCATGGTGGGAGCATAATCCCCATGGATTAAACATCTGGGTGATATTTTCCCCGAGTCAAAGGCACAATGAAACGAGGCCCTGCACGGGCAAAGCCGAGGAGAGGGGACCCGTCTCCAGGCGTCAGGCGGTCCAGAGAAACAGTCCCAGACCCGGCAGACGAGATCGGTGCAATGGCGGTTCCAGGCCGCTGATGGGCAAGGCCAGCCTGCAGGCGCTGGGGCGGGAACCTCGGCAGAGAGCTGGGGATCCAGACCAGAGCCGGATGGAAAACCCCAGGCTGAGAAGCACAGCCTCGGAAGTCTACGTCTTGTGCCCAATAAGGAGGAAAAAGGGGTGGAGTCTCCACATACAAGGGTAACTGTGTGTGTGCTAAAACGTCAGCCGAGTCACCTTTTGCTTTTCGGTGCTTGAAACTCTGCCTGCGATGCATCACCGGGATGCATACCGTTATGTCAACCTGGCTGGGCCATGAGGTGGCACAGGTATTTGACTGAATATTCTTCCGAGTGTTTCCGTGGAGTTGTTTCTGGACGAGTCTAAGATTTAAACTGGCCGAAACCGGTGTGGTTCAGTGGATAGAGCGTCGGCCTGCGGTCTGAAAGGTCCCAGGTTCGATTCCGGTCAAGGGCACGTACCTTGGTTGTGGACACATCTCCAATAGGGGTTGTGCAGGAGGCAGCTGATCGCTGTTTTTATCTCATCGATGTTTCTAACTCTCTCTCTCCCTTCCTCTCTGTAAAAAACCAATAAAATACATTTTTTTTTAAAGAAAAGATTTAAACGGATACACGGAGTAAAGGAGATGGTGCCCTAAGGTGTGTAGGCTGCGTGACCCTCCCTGAGTAAGGGCAGGGGAGGAGGAAAGTCTTCCTGCCTCCGTGCCTTTAAGAGGAACATCAGTTGTTTCTTGCCTTCAGTCTCACTCTGCAAAGGACTCTGGGCCAAGTCTGGAGCCTGCCCGGCTTTGGACTGACCCACCGCCACGGGCTCTCCCGGTGACCAGTCGCGCGGCCAGGTCGGCAGGCAGTGAAACCGTGACGAGGTGCGTGGACAGGGTCCCATCCCTAGGGACTCGGGGACTCGGCATGCAGCTTAGCAACATGCATCCCCAACAGCTCAGCTGGCGGCCGTGGGACCAGTCCCTGGACCAGACATAGCACATTCTCTCACCACCATTCAAGTTATCGTATTTTCTGACGTATAAGACGACCCCCAACTTTTCCAGTTAAAATATAGAGTTTGGGGTATACCCGCCCTATAAAATGACACCAGGTGTATAAGATGACCCCCGACTTTTGAGAAGATTTTCCTGGGTTAAAAAGTCGTCTTCTACACCGGAAAATACAGTACTTCAACATTAGGCATGAACGACACCTTTAAAAAGCAAATAAAACATGTAGCGGAACACTTTTTAAAAATTGTTAAAGAATGATTAAAATGAGCAAAAAAACTAATGTGCGTACAAAAAACACACAAAGGAATAATGAAAATCCTATAACCAAAAATTGCTTTTGGAAAAAAAAAATGTCATCGTAGAAAGCAGACTTGCAGCAAGCCAGCTCCAGAAATAAAGGGAACTCGTTTTTTTAAAAAGCACACACTGGGCTCCAGAAATAAAGAGCGATTAAAACCATCATTTCCCTCCCCGGCTCGTGCTGCGTGCGGCGGGGGTTATTGGAGGCATCCATTCTCAGAAGCGCTCTGCGGCCGGATTGGGGCGTCCTGGCCTTTTTCTCTGCACGGATCCGCGAGGTGGTGGTCTCCCGCGTGCGGGTCCACGCCTGGGTCTGCCAACAGGAATCGCACAGACCGTGAGGCCCCCGAGAGCACACGCCAGGCGGCCGTCTTTCTCAGGCCGTGCCCCGCTCCGACACGGACGTCACGGGAGGTGCTGGTTGTAAGACGCTCCCCTGAACCCTCAGGCAGCTGCCCCCCACAAGGGCCACATGCTTAGCTGCCGGCTTCCATGTGCGGTTTCTTCCTGTGATACACCGAGCTCCCCACCCCCCCACACCCCAGCACACTGGCCCCGGCTCCGGCCCGCACACCGCCGCAGGGGTCCAGCAAGGGCCCTTCCCGGTCTCTGGAGGAAAACACACTCGCCCGGTCACTCGCGGGTTTCTGGGCGCCAGCAGAGAGCCCCCCGGGAGCACGTGGGCCGAGAGCAGGAAGGGGCTGAGCTGCGAAGGATGAGCCTGAGTCCATGAGTCCTGAGCAGGTGCGGGCGTGCGGGCCAGCTCCAGGTCGCGTGGAGGACATCCGAGGACTCCACAGGCGAAGCACCTGACGGGGCGCACTGAGAGGGCTGCCTGGGGACCCCAAGGGTTGGGGGGCAAGATAGGCTGATGTGATTCTGAGAGACGGGGTTCCCTTTGCCCTACTGCCCCGGGCCCTGTGAGGGTCACACGGTCACCAGACCGCACCCGGACGGTCCTTCACACCTCCCCGCGTCGGCCCCCCAACGCCCATGACCTGCCTGCTTTCCCAGCACGGCCCGCCCGCCGACAGGCACATCCCATGTCCCTGAGACCAGCCTGAGCCTCTGGCCTCAGTTTCTCCCTCTGCAGACGGTGCGGGCTGGCCAGCCTGCGTCCTGTCCTGAGACCCAACCTGTGTCTCCGGGACTGGATTCCCACAGGAGCCGCCTTCCCGGGACCGTGGAAACTCTGCAGCTGCTGCTGCTGCTGGGCCCCCCGTTCTCCGGAAGGTTCTGAGCGCATCACGCTCTTCCACCGGGTCTGTGCTCACACATCGCGATCAGACCGCGTAAGCCAACGGTCTCTGAGAGACCACCACCCGCCGGACAAAATTCCATCCCGGGAGACGGCATTCGAAAACGCTCTGTTGCCAAAACCGGTGTGGCTCAGTGGGTAGAGCGTCGGCCTGCGGACTGGAAGGTTCGATTCCGGTCAAGGGCATGTTCCTTGGTGGCGGGCACATCCCCAGTGCGGAGCGTGCAGGAGGCGGCTGATCGGTGTCTCTCTCTCAACCATGTTTCTAACTCTCTATCCCTCTCCCTTCCTCTCTGTAAATCAATAAGAATATATTTTTTAAAAAATTTAAAAATATCACAATGTCCGCGGGAAGGATGAAGAATGATGAGTGCTCACGTCCACACACGGCATTTCGCACAGCGCTCTCTCCCCTCTCCCGCCAGCCACGCGGGGCCCGTGGACTGAGAGAAGCACGGAGGACAGGAGCCGGTAGGGGACCAGCATGGGAGCAGACCTGGGGGGGGATCCGGCCCTGAGCTTCTGGCACCCAGCAGCTCAGGGAGAGCATGTCGTTCTGCCGGGAGGGAGTCACGTGGTTGGGAAAAGGCCGGCGCGCCAGGAACGGACCGTGCTGTGCCATCACCTCCAGAGCCCCTTGCTTTATTTTTTTAAAAAAATATATTTTATTGATTTTTCACAGAGAGGAAGGGAGAGCGACAGAAAGCCAGAAACATCGATGAGAGAGAGACATCGATCAGCCGCCTCCTGCACGCCCCCCACTGGAGATGTGCCCGCAAGCAAGGCACATGCCCCCAATTGGAATCGAACCTGGGACCTTTCAGTCCGTAGGCCGACGCTCTATCCACTGAGCCACACCGGTCTCGGCGAGCCCCTCGCTGTAAAAGAGAAGACGGCCAGGCCACCCAAAGCCAGCGCCGCAGCGAGGGGAGAGCCAGTGTGCTGATGGGAGCGGCGGCGACGAGCTTCCTGTGTGACACGGGCTGTCTCCTCGCGGGGACAGAACCCAGCCAGGACCCGCGCCCTGAGGCTGACTCAGTTACCCTGTTCCCCTCTCCCTGACTCCCCGAAGCCCTTTCCCTAACTCACCGCACAGACACCCAGGAGCACCTATGGCAGTTGTTCTCAACCTGTGGGTCGCGACCCCTTTGGGGGTCGAACGACCCTTTCACAGGGGTCGCCTAAGACCATCGGAAAATGCAGATATTTACATCACGATGCATCACAGTGGCAACATTTCATGGTTGGGGGTCACCACCCCATGAGGAACTGTATGCAAGGGTCGCGGCCTTAGGAAGGTTGAGAACCTCTGATCTATGGTTTGTGCCAGGGACACGAGGATGGGTGAGGCGGCCTCTGCCCTCCGGGGCCTTCCAACTCGTGGAGAGAGAGACACGATGGGAACATGGGTAGAGTGGATACCAGGGGGCTGGTCTTTCGGTCTCCGGTCACCTCCCCCACCCGGAGACCAGCCAGCCCATCAGAAAGCAGAGAAACAAGACGCCTCGGCACTGCCAGCCGCAACGGCCAGCAGGAGCGCCTTCTGCCCCAGGAGAGCGCCATCCATCCGAGCAGACACCGGGCGGTGGGAGGTGGCCGCGTCCGTGTCTCCCGTCCCTCAGCGGTAATGCTTCCGCCAAGGCGAACCGCGGGGGCCGCTGCGGCGGGAGGCGGGGGGCGGGGGGCTGGCTCCCTCAGCTGTTCTGCCTTTCACTGTCCCGGAGGCGGGAACCAGACAGCAGCCATTAATCAGGGGCCAGGGAGGGCGATCGGAGCGCAGGGGACTGTGGATAAGCCATCAGAAGGGCGGGTCCTGCTTCCGAGATAACGGCCGGACACGGTGGCCGGCGTCGGCCCCCCGTCTTTACAAAGCGCCCCTGTCAGAGAGAGTGACAGCTCCGAGGGAGGGTGATGGCCGCAGAGACAGCCGATGTCGCACGGCGGGGAACCCCGGGCTCATCGAGCCTCATGGACCCCCCGAGGAAGGGTCAGCCCCAGGCTGGGGTGTCTCCTCACATCACAGGACCCCAGAGAAGCCACCAGAGCTGACGCCTGATGAGGGAGCCCACCCAGGAGGCAGATTCTGTGGCCACCACGCTGGCTGAACCAGGAACCCAGTCCGGTGTGGACACGCAAGACGGCACCAGGATGGGCACCTCTGTCCCTACCCGCCGAAGGGCGGTGGCCTGCCTGTCCCTTCCTGCCCCCCCTTTTCCCAATGGCATTTTTATGCTGACCATTCGATTGCACCTCAGGACTGTGACCCAACTGAGCGCTGTGAAGACAAGGGAAACACCGCAGGAGGCGGGATGTATATACAGCGGTACCTCGAGAGACGAGTTTAATTCGTCCCGTCACCTTGAGGCGTGGGAAACTATGAGACGCTCGAGTCGCGGTAAACTGGTGGGTCGTGTGCAGCCGGCCGATCCGCGCGATGACTCCTCTCTCAACTGTTGCTCGTATTTCAAAGCAAACATCGCTCGCTCGACGGCTCATATCTCAAAAATCTCGTATGTTCGGGCACTCATCTCTTGAGGTGCCACTGTAATCCGTTATCGACGGTCTCCCCATCCAGGCGGTTACGGCCCTCACGAACGTTGGTGGTCGGGGGGCATCATACACCTTCGCTCGGATAAATATCCCGCGGCCCCCCGCGGCAGCAGGGCCAGGGTCTGAGGCGCAGGGCTTCTCAGCAGCACCTCAGCCCTGTCCCCCCCCCACCCCCGGTACACCTGCCCCCGTGGGCTCCGCACAGCCCCAGCGTCCTCTCCCGGCTGCGTGCTTTTCGCACCCGTCCGTCACCTGAGCCTGGCACAGTGGTGCCGAGGGCGGCTGAGTCCCACCAGCACACAACCACCGCTGCTGGGCCACGCAGGTCGTGGACAGTGAGTGGTCCATTCGGCGATATTCCCATGGACTCCGAGGGCGCACGCACGCAGAGATCATTCCTGGCTGAGGGCAGTCACGTGGAGTCGGAGTGGACAACGTTCCTGCCCACGATGCTCTCTGGTCATCACTCCGAACTTCATACCCACCTGATATTGAGCAGTAACAGAGCCTCTCGCCCTCGGTGCCCAGCCAGGCGCCCCGGGCATCTCACGGGGCTGCCAGACGAGGCCAGAAGCGGAGCACAGAGAGAGCCACACAACACGCACAGACACACACACACACACACACACACACACACACACACACACACCACCGCACCCGCCATGTCCTACGGAGCCAGTGGAACACCAGATGAAGAACTCAATTAAGATAAGCCGGCCTCTAAAGAGCAAGCGCACTGGGTGCATACTCCACTTCTCGGGATTAATTCGGGAGGAAAAACGTCCTCATAGAGCGGCGATCAGATTTCCACGCAGCTCCGGCCGGAGGCCCAGGGCGGCGGCAGTAATTGCTTTCTCATCGCGTCGCCGCAGCTCGGGGTGAGGGCAGCGGATGGGCATCCTGCCGGGAGTGTCCGGGCGCTGCTGTGGACACAGCCGCGGTGGCATTCCTGGGACCGGGCCCCCGACTTTCATTCTGGCACCGGGCTCCTCCGTCCCTTCGGGGACACGATCGTTTTCCCTGGAAAGCGGAGGGGGCGAGCACGGAGGGACGAGAGCCGCCACGCCGACCCCAGCTTGGGAGAGAGCCGGTTACCCGCCTGCCACCCTCTCAGGCCAGCCCATCCATCCGCTCTGCCAGCCGCTGCTGGTGGGAACACCTCTGGCTCAGTCAGGCCCCAGGCCCAATGCCAAGGTCCCCAGCTCCATGGCCCCATTCGAAACCCCCGGGAAAGGCCATCTATGAAGCCGGCCTGGGCCAGCGCCACCCAGTGCTGCTGAGTGTTGGGGGCCAGCTGGAATTGTAAGAAACGTTAACCGTGCTCTGTTCGCCGTGACTGGTCTGTTCTGATGACAGAAGGCGCGTGCTAGCCTGGCTGGGGGGACAGGGGGCCTGGGCGCTCCCCTGGACATGCGGCCACCCTCCCCATCGGGAGCTGCCTGGGAGCAGCCTTGTTGCAGAAACCGGGGCCACCAGCCCTTTGAAGATCCCCAGGCTCTGCATACCCACAGGCTTTGCACACCACAGGCCTTCACACACCCCCAGCCTTTGCACACCCACAGGCCTTTACACACCCACAGGCTTTGCACACCCACAG